>JZKD02S1023397.1:1109368-1131329 GCA_000966675.3 Picea glauca | reverse complement strand
CCGCGTGGAAGAGTGTACATACTTCTGGGGTGTAAATACTTCATGGGGTATAAACACGGCTGAAAGTAAAAGACCTATAAATCAGGAAGATAATCAGGCTCCACAACCAACAAAAGCATGAATCTTATATTAGATCTAGAGTTTGAAATATCAATTATTCAACGAACACTATGTTTTCATACTCTGAACAAAGTCACAAAGCCAATACTTTTCAACAAACATCATTCTCTCATCTTTTATTTCAACCATAATCCTATTAGGGATCGATATTGCAATTACAGACAAAGAAATGAAAGAAGGTATTTATATAATGAGATACTACAATACAACCTATGGACTATAGTTCAAGTAATCACAAATCCATACTAATTTTCAATTTGCATTGTTGGTCTCAATAGTAGCCCCTCGAGGAGTAAACTATGCATTATAATAGGGTTTCATCTCCTTAATTAGGTTGTTCAAACATATACTTAATGCCATCTGCCAACAAATATGAATAGCAAGTCCTCATGTGAATATGTGTGAGAGTTGGCATGGAGATTCGCTATGATCTACTATACTGAGATGGAGTAGGTTCAATATTAATCGTTCCTTATTTGGCATGGAATGAGCTCTCAACAACTTCCCCAAGTTCACAAAACTTAGAGACCCATCATTTATCCATTGCTTTGAGATTTTGGTGTGTCTTTTGTTTTTCATGGCAAATTACATTCAAATTCAAGCCTTATTTTTGAAGTTGTCAATACTTAAGGGTTTTCAAACTTAGCTAATTTCTCTATCTATTTGAACATTTTTCTAAATATTTGGAAGCATTGTCTTTGTTGAAGGACCCATTTTATTATGGATTTTTACCCCAATTTCAAAATTAAACTTTATTTTTCTTGCCTTTCGACTTATAGGACCAATTGTGAAAAAGGGCCAATATTTTGATCGACCCTCTTTATTGCCTTTCAAATAATTTCATTCCCTAATCTCTTGATTGGACCATTTTCATTGAATTCATATATTTCCCCTTTCTCTTAATTTTTTTCATGTCGATAATCAAATCGGGTCATTTCTTATTTGCTTCAATTTGTGTTTAAATCCATTTTTTCTCGATCTTCTGATTGGATTCAATTTCAATTTCGTGCCTCTTCTTTCCATTTGAATTTGTCTTTGTTCTTGATTCACTAATCAAGCTTGAATATCGAATTGATCATCTCTTCATCTTCTTTTCTTTATGACTTTTCAAAGTTTGGAACCGATTTTTGAATTGAGCCCTTCTCTCCTTACCTTTTATTTACTTAATTTTCTTCTCGATGATTTCCAAATTGGCCCTGGCCTTTTGATTGGGTCATTTTCTCTCTCGATTTGTATCTTTCCTTGATTGTTGAATTGGGTCTAATATTTTGATTGGGCCTCTCTTCGCTATCCCATTTGAATGTTTCCCCTCACTTCTGGATGAGGCTCGATAAATAGATCGGGAATGTTTTCCTTATTCTCATTCTTATTTCAAAATTTTCTTTCGAATATTCAAATCGAGCCCGATCCCATAATCGGGCCTCTTTCTCCTATTGCTTCTCAAATTTTACATCCAATTTGAAAATTGACCTTGATTTTGTAATCATATCCTCTTTCAAGCACTTTTCAAATTTTGGACTCTGATTTTGTAATCATATCATCTTTCAAGCCCTTTTCAAATTTTGGTGTCAATGCCTTGATCAACCCCATTTTTGAATTGGGCACTCTCTCAATCCTTATTCAAAAGAAGTAATGAGCTTTATGATCTCATAGGAAAGATGTGACTTAAATAGGGTAGGAGCCTTTTTAATTTTCAAAATGCCACTCCAATTCACATTGTTCAAATAGGTTATAGAATGAAATTGTTTTGATTTTGAAATTAACACATTTCATGTGCTTTGTGGTGAAAGACTAGGAATATATGCATAAACATATAACCATAGACCTATCCTATCTAAACTTTTATGGAAATAATTAAATCAATAAAATATATCAAAACTCTCTGAATTGAATTACATCAACTAAAAAACACTAAGTCAACTAAAGATCACTCAAATATGAAGTTCATAGAGGGATAAGAGATTATATCCCATGATGAATGTGAGATAAACTCACTTTATATATTATTGAGGGTATTGGGGATCATGTCCCATGATGAATGTGAGATAAACTCACATTATATATTATTGAGGGAATAGGAAATCATATTCCATGATGAATGTGGGATAAACTCACTTTATAAGTTAGTGATTTAATGAAGAATAATATGCCCAATAGTATAATAATGTCTCTTTATGTATACAAATTGTCTTGTCATAATGGTAGGTAGTACAATGGTAAATGTGACCACTAGAAAAACATTAAACACATTCTTGCATTCCCCCTTAATGTTGGATAGAGGGCTAAAACACATTTGGAGGAAGATGTCATTATCATTAACATTCCCCCTTGATGTCAACTTCCCGCATCCCCAATAAGTTGCAAAGATGTATAAACTTCACCTTTGTCATGGAATTGGTGAAGATATTAGTAGCTCGTTGTTCAGTGGGGAAATACTCCAAATTAATATCACCATCTACAACGAGGCTTTGAATGTAATGGGTCTCAAGGTCAATATGTTTGGTTTTGGAGTGATACACTGGATTATATATAAGCTGAGTAGCACTCTGATTGTCACCTCTCAACTTAGTAGGTGCATTTTAAACCAATCCAGTTTCAACAAGGACACGTCGGATCCAAACTACTTCTTTAGCTACTTCCTTAATTGACATGTACTCTGCTTCATAGTAAAAAGGATAAAGTGTTCTCAACTTCTTATTGGAACAAGAAATTGGAACCGGACCAAAATGAAATGCATATCCTATAGTAGATCATTTGTCAATATCATCTCCTGCCCAATCAAAATTAGTATAACCGAGAAGTGAAACATAAGCCTTATGAGAATAGAAAATACTATGAGTGAGAATTCCTCGAAGATATATGAGAATCCCTTTAGCTTCTTTCCAATTATGACTTTCATGAGGATTTTGTGTGAACATTTGAAACCATACTAACAATAAAGGAGAGATCAAGCCTCTTATGAGTCAAATAAATCAAACTACCAACAAGTTGATGATAGAATGTGGCATTAACATGAGGTGATTCACAACCAACTTCTAATTTGACTCCTGACTGAAATGGTGTCGATGAAGTATTACAATAACTCATGCAAAACCAAGCAAGCAAATCCAAAGCATACTTGAGCTGAGAAAGGAAGAAACATAGTTACCAACTTAACGAGAACCCTACAGAGTTCTCACTTTTGAGGGAGTCCAATTTTTTACCCCGTTTTTAAAAATGGTGCTACCGATAGCACCCCCTCTCCCTTTTTAGGAGGTTTTTCGATATTTTAAATTTTCTGATCCACAATGTTTCCACGTTTTTTTTCAATGCTTATTTTTCATCTATTTTCAATTTTTTTTTTTATTCAATGGTATTTTTAGTCATTTTTCCATGCTTCTTACAATCTTAAAAATATTTTTTACCATTTACTATAGAAATAAATTGTAGTTAAATAACACTATTTTTTAATATTGCCCAAAAAATATAATAAAAGAATTGAAATTAAAATAAATAAATAAATAAATAAAAGTAAATTTAGATAATAAAAAAAATTAAAGAAAAACATAAAAAATTAAAGAAGAAAAAAAAACCAAAAAATAAAACAAATATATAAACTAAGCTAAAACAATAAAAAAAAAAACAAATTTATGGTCCAAAAACTTTAGAAAGGTTTAAAAAACACAAAAAATAATTAAAATATATATATGAAAAGAAAACAAATTAAAACACCTAAAAGGCTAAACAAAAAAATAAAAAAGAATAAAAAATACTAAAAAAAAAAAACAATTTTTTTATTAAAAAACTTAAAAATATGTAAAATTTTATAAAAAAACAAACAAATTAAAAAACAAATATGCATTTGTGATGGGAGGCCATGGGGGGTGATGTCGGGCATCACCCCAACCCCCAGGGGCTAAGCCCTGGTCCCACGGGGCCAGGGTTATGCCCAACATCACCCGAGGCCCTAGGGGCTAAGCCCTGGTCCCCTGGGGTCTGGGGTGATGTCAAGCATCACCCCAACCCCTGGGGTATAGGGTGATGTTGAGCTAAGCCCTGGCCCTGTGGGACCAGGTCTTAGCCCCTAAGGGCAAGGGTGATGCCTGACATCACCCCCCACGACACCCACGACGCCCAACCATCCCATGTGTGTGTTGGTTGGGCCTCGTGGGTGTCGTGGGGGGAGATGTCAGGCATTGCTCCAGCCCCCACGGGCTAAGCCCTAGTCCAGTGGGACCAAGGCTTCGCCCGTGGGAGATAGGGTGATGCCTGACATCGCCCGCCACTTATTTTTTTGTTTCAAATGTTATTAAATTTGTTTATATTTGTTTTATTTTTTATTTTTTTACTTTAGATTCAATTAAATTTGATAGATTTTGTATTGTAAAAATGTTTTTAATTTTTTTTTTAAATTTTGGTTTTCTATTTTTCTAAATTTGGTTAGAAGGTTATTTTAAAATTGGTTTAAAAAAAAATTATTCTTTCTTTATTGATTTTATTAAAATTGTTTTGTTTTCATTTAAATATTGTTTTTAAAATATATATTTTTGAAATTTTTTTCTTTTGTTTTAATTTTAAAGTTTTAGTTTAAGATTTTTTAATATTTTTTTAGACTTTTTTTTGGTTGAATTTTGTTTTTGTTTTTGTTTTTTTTCAAGTATTTTTTTTTTTAATTTACTTTTAAAGGTTTTTTAAAGATTCTTTTGTACTAAAAATATATAAAAATAAATTAAATTATTGTTTTTGGAGGCAATTTTTTTTTTGTTTCTTTTCAATTATTTTTCTTTTTCATCTTTTTTTTAATCTCTTTTTTGTTTTTTTGTCATTTAAAAAAAAAAATTGTTTGCTAAGATTTTGTGCTCTCTATTTATTTATTTTTTAATGTAAATTTAAAAAAAGTTTGTAAATAAATTTGCAAGTGATAATTTGGGGTTCAATTTTGGGTTGTTTATTTAAGTAGGGATTTGTTGTCAATGTCACAATTTCAATTAGGTCGTAAAAAGCTATGATTTTCACGTTTAGGAAAAAACATTTTGTTTTACGTAGCATCACTTTTTGATTTAGGTGTTGATTTTAAGGTTTTTCTGAGCTACTGTCTGAGTTTCGAAGGCCATGTTTAAAAAATGTTATAATTTTGACCCCATTTAAAAATATGGTGCTACTGGTTGCACCACTTTTTGATTTGGGGGTTGATTTTAATGTTTTTTATGTAAAAATATGGGTTTTAAGGGCTAGAGTTCTCGTTTTGAGGTCACAATTCTCGTTAAGTCGGTAACATTGTTAAGATCCTATCAACCATATGCTAGACCAGAAGACCAAGAGAATAATGTTAAAGGCCTAAGTATGTCATCTCAAAAAATTTCTTTAGATCATTCATCAATTCTTGGATTAATAAAATCTTGTTTCCTATAAGAATTATATCATCCACATAAAGAACATCTATGAGGAAATCATCTTGATAGAAATAAAGATATAGATTTGGATTATATTGGTACTACTTGAAGCCACTCTTCCGGAAATGAGTATCATTTTTTGTATATCAACCCCTAGGTTCTTGTTTAAGACCACACACGGACTTGTGCAACTTGCATACTAAACTTGAAATGTCAAAAGTGATGAAAATAGGTGGTTGTTGGATATAAATTTATTCACGAAGATCGCCATTTAAGAAGGAACTCTTGACATCCATTTAGTGAATTTCCCATTGAAAAGATGCTGCAAGAGAAATAATTGTTCTTATGGTGTTTATTTTAGCAATGAGAGAAAAGGTTTAAGTGCAATCAATACCTTATTTCTATAAAAATACTTTGTATACTAACTGATCCTTATGCTTTTCAATCTATCAATCTATAGTAAATTATGTCTTATAGATCCATTTACATCCAACAAGATTCTTTCCAAAACAAAGACGAACTAAATCCCAAGTGTGATTCTTAATCAAAGAATCATATTCAAGAGCCATTTATTTCTCTCATTTTATCTTTCCTTTAGTCTCTACATAAGTGGAAAGATCAGGTGTTTCTAACACTTTTTCCATAAGAGAAAATTATGATCTACTTTTGTGAGTGTCGGATGGAATACTGACATCAAAACCTGTAGATTCAAGTGTTTTCCATGCCCGAATAGGAAGAGAGTTAGTAGTATGATGAAAAATACTAGCATATTTAGAACATTTAGGTGGATCACTAGAATCAATAGTAGCAACATGATATAGTACTTCTACATCACTTGAAGAAGTATTTACAAACACAAGATCAATTAAAGACTTATGTAAATTCAAGGCAACATGAGATTGTACAAAATCATGTGGTGTAGAGATTTCATGGAATTGTACATCTCTATGAAGGATAACATCTTAGATAGATGGATCAAATAACCTATATGCTTTAGAATTCTCACTAAACCAACAACAATGCATTTGTGAGATTTGGGATCTAGCTTCTTCCATTTTGTTATCAAGAATATGGTCCCAACACTCATAACCAAATACCTTGAAATTAGTAATACCCAATCTTCTTCCACTCCACTTTTCTTCAAAAATAACCTACAAAACTACTTTAGTAGGAACCCTATTCAGAATATAATTTCACAACAAATTGTTTCAACGCGAAACACTTTCTTGAGACTTTTAACCATTTCAACTGAACTTTTGTTTTTCCTTTCTACAACCCCATTTTGTTGAGGAACAATCCTTTGATTTTTAATGCCATGTTTTGACAAATATGCTAAAAACTATTTTTTAGTGTACTCCCCCACATTATCGATATGAAGAGAATTAATACATTTCTTTTTCATCTAGTGCTTTAAATTCTTGAAATAGAACAAATGCTTCACTTTTATGCTTCAAGAAATATACCCAAGTTTTTCTATTGTAATCATTGAAATGAAAGTGATGAAGTAGAGAGAACTTGATAAAGAGGGAGTCTCAAGAGGACCACATATGTCACTATGAACCAACTACAATTGTTCTTGGCCACACCAACCTTTATCCTTTTCAAACTTTTCGCCATGATGCTTGTCAAGGACAAAACCTTCACAAACACCCTTACTGGAAGAAATTGGAGTTAATCCATGTACCATCTTAGACAATAGATTCATTTTACCAAAGTTCAAATGACACAATCTTCCATGCCATAGCTTACTTTGTTCATCATCATGTGCAACATAAGAATAAAAAGGTTGTTTGTTGGATAAGGCAAAACTAGTAAACTTAAACAAGCCATCATCATGATCAACTATGCCAAATGAAACAATTTTGAACCCATTATTAATATCTTTTAAGAAATATCTATCATGCCAAAATTCAAATTTATACCCTTTTTTACAAGCATGATAAATAGAAAGTAAATCGATGGTCATGCCTTCAAAACGAAACACATCTTCCAGTACACCATTAGGAATATCAACATTGTCAGACCCAATGACTAAAAGATTATTACCATCACTAATTGAAAATATCTTAACCAGATGCTTTTCTTTTTCATATGAGGTAAATAAGGAAGCATTACCAGTCATGTGATTGGAGGCACCTAAATCCAAGATCCATTCTAGAGAAGTGGAGATGGCTTTAGTTGGTTGAATTAAATAAGTAGTAGGAGCAACATGTTGTTATTTAGAGGCTTTCTTTTGTTTTTAGTGATCTCATTGTGCCTCTTAAAGCAATTATTTTTAGTGTAATTGGTCCTTCCATAGTATTTACTTGGTATCCACTCTTTCTTTTGCAAAGCACCTACATTAGCATCATTAGAAATGTTGTTTGAACTACTAGAAACAATAGTTTTATTGTTCTTTTTAGGACCTTTGTATGGATTCTTCATGCCATGAGTCAAATGTGCCTTCCCAAAAACAATTTGACCTAATGATAGTAGCATGTCCTATTCACAAATTAATCCTTTGTAGAAGTCTTCAAAATTAGGTTTAAGAGTTCCCTTAGTCATTTCAATGGCTCTATTTCTAGTTTGAATGAACAAATCATAGATGGGATGCAACTTCTTCTCTACTAGAATAATGAGTTTTGTATCATTCTTCATATAATCATAATCACAATTATTCAGTTTCTCATTATAAATTTAAAGTTCTTTAAGAAATTGTTTAATCCTTTCAAAATCCTTAAGATCTAGTTCATGTATCTTCTTTTCTAAATTCATACATTGATGCTACAATCTTCCATACATCTATAAGATCATCTTCATATTCAATATGTGCATGTAAGTTGTCACATATTGTTTTACGAGTCAGACCTCTTGCATGTTCACAATGTTCTTCACATACTTCCACATCCTTTCCATTTGTTGGTTTCTTGATGTAACCATTAACACTCTGTGATGGGTTCTTACCCATGATAACATCAATCATATTACATTACCAAATAATATCCACTTTTCAGGAACATGAACCACCCCAGAATTCATTATGATTAAGCAACTTAAAAAACAAATCGCTCAAAAGTGAGTTAGCATAAGCAATTTATGATAGTTTGAAGTTCTTGAAATGAGGATGAGGCCTACATATTTGACAAACTATAAATTTGGATAGACTGAAAGGAAGAATTGTGAAAAAAAAAGTATGCCACTGCGAAAAAAACTACAAAAATTGCAAGATCGGGCTGCTAAAATTGCAAGATCTGGCTGCTGCATCACTTTCGATTTTCAAATGCAAATCCCCACGGTATGAGTTAAATAGCACTACTGAATAGTTATAAATGTTTCAAAAAATTGATGTACGAGTTTGTTTACTTTTGAACAATAAGAATAAGATTCTCACTTGATTAGTTGGCACTTCTTTGATAACCAGTCCCAAAAAAAAAACACTTGTCACGGTTGTGCATGCAACCATAGTTTTGTCTTAAAAAAAACTTCTTCCACCCTACGAAATATGCACCAACAGCCACAAAATCTAGATCCAATATAGAAAAATAGGATCTACACCACAAATATGCAAAAAGAGGGGTTCATACACATAATTTATGAAGAGAATCCATACAACCATGTGAGGAAGATGTGCGGTTAGTATGGCCAATAGAAGGCACCTCTTTAGTGAAAAACAACTTGAACCCTAAAATTCTAAATTATAAAAAAAAAAAACAATGATGGAGAGATGCACACATAGGATTGCTAGCATAAATTAGTGGATTGAACTGTTGAAGTCGTATGACCTGGTGAAGCACTAGAGGAAGCCCGTACGGCTGTGTGATAGAGAAGAGTGATGGAACTCTCTAAAATGTCTGCTTGGATAAATGTGGGTGGGGTAGGGTGCGGTGGGGTGGTAAGGTAAGGTAAAAATCTAAAAAACAAATTGTAAAAATGCACGACTTCCTCCCTTGAAAAGTTATATATATATATATATATATATATATATATATATATATATATATATTAAATTTCTTTTCAAAAATTAGGTTAAAGACTTGTAATTTTCACTCCAAGCTTTGATAGACTTTTAATTAGATCTAAAGGAAATGAAGGTCAAAATTGACAAGAAAACAATAAATTTTGACTAATTTGTATGCTCTAGATACAATGGCAAGAATAGAACTAGTGAAGAATGCTTAGAAATTAAAGAAATAAAGCATGTGGTCTAGATCCAATTTGCATATCTATGAAAAGTAGGACTTAAAAATCAGATACTACAATGAATTTTATAAGAACCCTAGAGTGGGGAAACATCCATGGAAGCAAACCTTCTATTCTTCAAAACTCTCTCAATTACATCAATTAGAGAAAACTCAAGTATGGAGATCATATGGGATCCATACAACTCTCAAGCAACACACCATGACATTACAATTGAACCTCCTTCA
Organism: Picea glauca; assembly: GCA_000966675.3. Lineage (NCBI taxonomy): Eukaryota > Viridiplantae > Streptophyta > Pinopsida > Pinales > Pinaceae > Picea > Picea glauca. The sequence continues at coordinate 1,121,431 of JZKD02S1023397.1, read as the reverse complement.
CCTCTATTATATAGGTTAGAGGCCTAGAGGGATAGGAAATCATATCCCATGATGAATATGGGATAAACTCATTTTATAAATTAGTGAGTTAATGAAAAAAAATATTATCAATAGTATAATAATTCTTCATTGTGTATACAAAATTCCTTATCACAATGATAGGAAGTACAAAATTGGTAAATGTGGCCACTAGACAAACATTAAACACATGTTTCCATGTGGTTCAAATAACTAACATGCAGGTACAAATGAGTAGAGAAGGATGAGAAAAACTTAACAAAAGTAAGAAGAGGTATCGAATATCCAAGATGTGGAATATGCTAGATGTCCTCACTATCTTCGATGTCATCATCCCAAGACTTAAGACACATGTTGAAGCTCCAACTAGGAAGATAGGATTAATTAAAATTTCTTATAGAAAATTGGAAAAAATCATTGCAAAACTATAGCAAAACCTCACCTCACTTAAGGTTCCAATAGAGCAACATGTGTTCCATTATTCTAATTTTATTAATGAAACTTTTGGAGCATGGGAACATTACATCAATTTTCATATGCAAAATAAGACACAATTACATAAGACCCCAATGTTCCTAGTAGTTCAAGAAAATCTTGAATTGATCCAGGTGGATATCAATGACCACCCACCTCTTCTACTGACTCAACGGTTCTCTATCTTCTTGGAATCTTTTCTACAGTTTTTCGGGTCCCAAACTTCTAGGGTCATTTTCAGGCCCTAAACGATGTTTCTTGGACATTCAGGGGGCCAATGGTTTTCATGGAAATCCCTAACCCCAACCAAAATTTGTAGTCGTCAGATAGTTCTTTCCAGTGAGCTATCGTGCACCCAAAATGAAGATCATATACAAAATTTGTGCCCCCAATAAGTTGGTGTATCCACTAACCACCTCAGGGCCCATAATATTTTTGGTGTTTCACTTCCAGGGGTAGGGTTTTGATGTTTAGGGTTTTTTCCTCTTTATCTTTTAGGATTCATGATAAAAGGCCCTTTTCAACCTCTTTGTAATCATGTTTTTATGAATGAGCATAGCCGACATGTCTTTCTCTTTAGAGATAAGGTACCACCATTCTAGCCAGTTTGTGTTCAACAATATTCTACTATTTTGTTCATTAATAGAAGTTGGGTTTCATTGTATTGTTGTACTCTCCGTTATATTTCTTTGTGTGTTCCATTATGTTCTCAATATAATATGGATCAGTGGTATCATAGCAATCTAATGCTTGCTATTTCCAAGTGCATGTCCTCGACGAGGTCAAGGTATAGAGAGTTGGGTTTCCAGCTAGTTTCACCTGAGGATGACCGCTCTCACCAACCCAAGAAGCCTCCCATGGCGGAAGAAACAAAACATGACAGAGTAGGAGACCCTTTCAAGATGTTGCTTGAGGAATCCCTTTCACGATAGAGGAACGAAATGATGGAAAACTTCACCCAGATCCTTTGACAATTATCGACAGCGGGCGGGGCACCTTCAACAAGCATCCATTTCAAAGGTGCGACACCCTTCAAGATACAAGATAAATTTGATATCCCCTTATTTGAAGGCCAGATATATGCAAATGCTTTAGAGAAATGGTTAAATATATTAGAGGGTTATTACTGTGTTCAAAAAAAAATTGAAACCGAAAATATCTTCTTTGTTCTCCTTAAAGCCCTCACCCATGTCAAATATTCGTGGGAAAGTTACTAGAGAGACACAATGAAGACGATTCTATGACATTCAAGAGAGGACCCACTTGGGAGGCCTTTTTGGTTTCCATCATGAAGGAATTATACCCTGTTAGAAACTATGATGACAAGTACATGAGATGGACAACTCTGCATCAAGAGAGAGAAACCATATAGTGCTAAAGTACACCAACATATTCCAGACCTTGCGCTCAAAGCAGGGTATCAGAGACTTTGAGAGGCACCTGGTTTTGAAGTACTACAGTGACATACACAAGCACATCCAAACATAGATTGATTTCTTGGACATCTCCTCACCATGAGTTGGTTATCGATATGTTATCAAAATCGAGTAGAAATTTAAGCAGCATAATAAGCAGGAGTTTGGATCTGCAAATCCACAACAAAGAAAGTATGGTAAAGGTGTCCCTAACTCATAGAACAATGGGAAAAGCACATAAATCCAACCTCAAGACAACCGATCCAAGATGCAGGAAAAGAAGGGTAATAGGAAGACAAAGAAGGATACTGGAAAGTGGTGTGAGTTCCACAAAATCCCCTAGCACAACACTGATGAATGTCGCTAGAAATAGTCATCGTTGATCGATCTTAAAGAAACGGAGTCGAAATCATAATTAGACTTTGATTCAAAGAAAGGAAATCAGATCATTGATGCAAAACCTAATGCTACCATCGCAACTGCAAATATCCAACTAGACAAGTTAGAGGAGCTTGAGGAGGGGGAGTGCCTCTTCCATTCACAGATGTGGGTGAAGGAGACCCCACTACATTTCATTATTGACAGCAAGAGCCAAAAGAACTTGACCTCATATGAGGTTTTCAAGAGACTAAAGTTGTCAATAATTCCACACCCTCATCCATACACCATCGGTTGGTTGAGCTAGGGACAATACCTTTGCGTCAACCAATAATGTTGCCTATCCTATGACATCAAGCCCTTCAAATATGAAGTACTATGTGACGTTTTCCCACTCGAATTTTGTGATGTTCTGTTAGGATAGCCTTATATCTGGAAATGACATGCTCTTTATGAGTCTTGACCCCGTACTATCACTGTTACTTTGGGAGGTTACCCCTAAAGGGTACCATAGGTAGTTGTGACTATTGTTATTTCATTGATCTCAAAATAATGGTGTCGAAATGTAATCTCTTATACTTCAAGGTTTTTCTTCTTCATGGTTTGGACAAAAGGTGAACGAAAGGTCACTATGACTACCACAAAATATACACAGGATCTCTATACATAGCAGAAGAAAGTGTACAAGGTTGTAGCGGAATATAAAGATATCTTCACTTCACCTACATGGGTGCCTCTACACTGCCAGGTCAAACATTCCATTGACTTGATACCTAGTGCTCCCTTACCCAATGGTCCAATATACAGGTGCTTTCGTATGGAGAATGAGGAAATAAAGCATCAGATTCATGAGCTCATCCGCAAGGGTCACATTCAACCGAGCTCCTAGCCTTACGGGATCCCAATTGTGATGGTACAAAAGAAGGATGGGACATGGTGACTCTATATTGATTATATATCCCTAAACAATATCATTGTCAAGAAATGATACCCGATCCCCCATATTGATGATCTTCTTGATCAACTCAAGGGTTCCAAGTTCTTTAGTAAGATTGATCTGAAGTTCAACTATTTCCAGGTCCCAATAGAACAAACCGATGTATGGAAAACAACCTTCAAATTTAAAGAATTCCTTTTTGAGTGGTTGGTCATGACTTTTGGCTTGATTAATGCTCCATAAACATTCATGAGGATGATGGATGATATGTTGTGGCCATTCACAAACTATTTTTTGGTTGTATTTTGAATGACATCCATATATTCAATCAGACCTAGGCAAAACATCTATAACACATCCAATAGGTCCCAAGCACCCTGTAACAACACAAGCTATACACCAATCTAGAGAAATGCTTATTCAACATGCAACAAATTCAATACTTGGGACATATTGTAGATGAACATGAGTTGCATGTGTACCTAGGAAAGATCCAAGTCAATCATGATTGGTCGGACATGAAGACTATGACAGAGCTCTGCAACTTCTTGGGCCTTGCTAACTTCTATTGTAAGTTCGTGTTGGGATTCTCTCATATCGCTTGGCCCTTAATTTAGGTGACCAAGGGTGGAGATAAAGAAATTTTTTCCTTGTCTGAGTCACAATAGAAAGAATTATTGGATTTTAAACATTACTTCTGCTCCGCACCAGTCCTCACATTGATAAACTTGCAACGATCATTTGAGATTGAGACAGATGCCTCTAACTACACTATCAGTGTAGCCCTCACTCAATAGGGATATCTGGTGGCCTATCACAGTGAAATAATATCTGATGTTGTTCGTAGATATCCCACCTATGACAAAGATATGTACTCCATTTTGCAGGAATGTTGATAATGGAAGCATTATATTATGAGAAAGGAAACGATCATCCACACTAATCATAGGCCTCTGCAATTCATGCAAACACAAGGAAAGTTACAGAATGTTTTCCATCAGAAGTGATCCACATACCTGCATAAATTCCACTTGAACATCAACTACAAGAAGGGAAACACCAACCATCTTGCAGATTGCCTTAGTCAACCCCCGGTTGTGGCACTAACCATAGTTCTTAATTATTTTGGGCATGAGACTTCTAGCTGGCCATGATTATACAACGGTGACTCTGACTTCACTACTACCTATCAAAAATTGAGCTTAGGAAAACCAGTTCCAGACTTCCATCTCCAACATGGACTATTATGCCATCTAGGCCATATCTAGTTCCTTCAAGCGAGCGTGCGAAGATAATTTGGGAAGCTCATTACAGTTGGGTGGCAGAGCACTTTGGCATGGAAAAAATAGTGGCAGTACTGCAAAAGTATTTTATTGGTCGAAACTTTGATAATATGTTAGTAAGCATATCATATCATGCACTTCCTATGCCATTTCCAAACCCACCATTAATATAAAAAAAGGGTTATATACCCCTCTACCTACTCCTTATAGGCCTTAGGAGTCCATCTCCATGGATTACATGCCTGATCTACCTTCAACCAAGCATAATGATGACTATGTCTTTATGGTCATTGATCAATTCTCTAAGATGGAAATCTTGACACCCCACAAGAAGAGAATCACATACGAGGCCACTACTAAGATCTTCTTTGAGCTTGTTTGGGTTCATTTTGAGCTACCATAGACTATTATTTCATATCATGATAGCAGGTTCTTGAATACATTTTGGTCCAGTCTGTGGTTATTGATGGACAACAAGCTCACCAAATCAATTTCCTTCCACCCCTAAACTAAAGGATAGACGAAAGTAGTCAATAGAATGATTGTGCATATCCTAAGAATGTACAACTCCAAACATATATGCACATGGGATGAGTTCCTTCCTTATGTTTATCATATCTACAATCAATCAATTCATAGCTTTACTAGCCACATCCCTTTTTAGGTGAGCTTGGGCTTCCAACCATTGGCCCCAATTGACATATCTCTTCCATTAAATCCACATGGGAAGAATCTTCCCATGCTCAAACTGAGGATGATAAGGAAACTAGATTTAATGAATGGATTCAACACATCCACCTACAAGTCCATAACATATTCTAGAAATCCAATGCCAAGTACAAGTTGCAACATGACCAACATTAGGTTCCACACAAGTTTTAGGTTTTATTACATTTGCAGAAAGAATTCCTTGTAAGACCCCATCACAAGCTTTTCCCACTTGGATATGGGCCTTACATCATCGCCAAGGATGTAGGTGAGAAATTTTTTGAATTAAGTATTCCCCCATTCCTTGGCATGCATCCAATATTTAATGTGGAACTCCTTCACCCATATTTTCCAACTCTATTGGAAGAAAGAATATACGGAAAGAAAAATTATGAATGTTAGCATTGCAAGCAACTTTAAAATGTGTGTGCATATTAACATAACAAGTAGTTTTGAAGCCTCTTGAAAAAAATAAACCTTGTGAAAGACTGGACTCATAGCATTTTGTTTAGGTGGGCTTCAGTGTTAGGCTGGCTAAGAACTACATCTCACATCCTATTTTTTGAATCTTGTCAGCTCATCTTTGTGGCCTTGTGCTTTAAGAAGTAAGGGTTGAAAAGAGCTTTATTTTCTACTCCTCAAATTGCTTTGCTATAGTCTTGTTATATCCCAGGGTTTCAAAATCTATGCTCAGATTCTGAATCTCTCCAAGTTCTAAAAATTATTCTACTGTGTAACATTCTCATCTCATCATAGTTACAAATAATGCATGTGATACCAACTGGACACATGTACCTACAAGGGAAAACCATTAAAGACATAAGATTGATTTTATCCAAAATTTTCAAAAATGAATGGGTTCAAAAAAATCATGTGTAAAGAATTGAAAGTATGATCCCTAAAATAGGTTTATGAATAATTTTTCAAGTGACATGTCCCTAATCATGTCAAATTTACGAAGCCTTTGTTTTCTCAATATGTGTCTTCCTCTTCAGTGGAGCCAACAGTTCAATGGTTGAGGTTTGTGCACAGTCATTTAAAACAATAAGACTATGCTAAGTCAAACCTGATGTGCTAAATATCATCAATAAAACTAACAACCAATGATGTGAATTTATTTGATAACTATTTTCAGATAGAAACTTCATATACCTTAACCAAGCAATTCTCCCAATTCTATCTAGCTACCAAGATAGCAAAATTTTGAATGAGAAGTAGTATGGACTAAGATGGTTTCCTCCCCCAAAAACAAACTTGTAATGATTTTGTGACATAAACCAAAAAATGAAGGTTGTATCCAAGATGGCATGGACCACTAAACCAAAATTTAATGATTCAAATAAATGAGGAACCATACCTGCAGGAATTCCTTAAGTCCAATTTTGAATCTTAACAAATTCATGTTGTCAAGATACCAGTAAAAAAGTGAAGTCAACTTCCTCAAGTCTTTTTTGGTCAATGAAAGTTCCCTTTCAAGTAGCAAGTGACTCTGGCTATGATGATCAATAGGTTTGTCTTGAAGTAGAACTTATTGAGAAAAAATTAGTGTTCATCGGTATCTTAGAGGATTCAAACCATGGGACTTTTATAGGTGGTCATTTTTCTTGGATTTCAATGTTCTTTCCTGGTTGATTATGTTCATTATAGAGAGATGTTGTTAGTACCTATTCTATTGTTATCTCTTCGAAACCAAATTACAGATCAAGTATGGTAGGATTTGAATAGGTTATGTTAGCACTCTGTAAATTTTGTTCGGTTGATAGACAAATGACAGAGGTAACTATTTCAACCGACTTTAGGTTGGATTTTGACCCTTCCTACCAGAGAGGGCTCTCTCGAACATGTAGCTATTTAAAATACTCAAAATATTTGGCAATGTGCGCACAGATGTCAGATTCCGCCATAGTGTAAAATTTAAAGTGGTAGGACAAAAAAGAATAGTAGGACCATTGGGCAATGGGGTCAGTTCCTGAAAATATATGAAGAGTTATAAGCTATGTCTCCCAGAGGGAACAAAAGAAAAATAGGTATGATATTCATCCAAATAAGTAATATGAGATGGTGGAGGAAAGGAAAGGAAAGACTACTATCAACAAGAGGCATATAATAGAGGTCGAATCTCTTGGTATAGTGTTAGAATAAGAAACATGAAGGCTGGCTACCGAAAACAGAGCACCAATCACAAGTGAATTCTAAATCAGGAACCAATAAACATATAACAAGTATAATCAATATGAGAAAGAGCACCATCAAGGTGAATTCTTTCTCTTGCTTAAAGATTATCTATAGCAGAAAAACACATTTATGAATATGAAATACAAGAAAACATATTGAACATCAACACCATGATGAATCTCAGCTATATAAGAAAACCTTATCTGCTTATATTAAAATCCATAAGTTACAAATTTCTCATGCTACAAGGGCAGGCCCTTCTCTGGTAAGTCCCCCCCCCCCCTCCTTTATCTTTTTAATAGTATATATAGATAAATTACATATGAGATATAAAACGGATCATCTTCTCCAAGATTCCAAAAATAGATATCGGTCATAGAAGGAGTAATGTACCAAAACTAAACTCCTACTTTCTAGGGAACGTTATAATAAAAAATTGACATATTTGAGATTTTTACCCTGAATGTCACTTGTCTACATCATCACAAGATTCCGTAAAACATACTTGATTTAGCTGGAAATTTATTTCAGGTTTGCAATCTCTTCCTTTAAGGTGTCAAGCCAAACAGGCTGGTTTTCTCCAGTACCTTTGACCGTTCCATATTTAGTCTCGGTCTTCCGTCGATTGTTTATTTTACTCTTGCCAGCTTGCATATAGTATTCGTCTGCATATCCATTAATGATCAAATCCTTCATAATAGGATTTAATATGAATCCTTCATCTGATCTGGGTTCATCTGTAGATTTTGTGATGCAGGAGCATCATCAGCGAGCACATGTGGCAGGAAAGCTTAGTGCTCGGGAATCATTTCAGAATTTCAAACGTCGGGAGTTACTGCGAATATTTTGGGGATCTGATGAAGAACAGAAGAAGATCAAACGCTTGGAGGTGGAATGATCATGAGTGATTAGGGAGTTTCACTCTGAGTCTTGAATGTAACTGAACTTAGGTAGTAGTTAGGTTTTTGTTTTTGAGTAGATGAGTAGTCGGGGGGAACCCTAAGGACCCTCTGATATAAATAGAGGTTTTGTACGCCCAAATGAGGATGATGCGAGTTAGTAGGAATGTTTTTAGTTTTTAAGTTATTGATTTGGTATTAATTGTATCCATTTACTTTTGAACGAATATATGACAGAGGAAAATTGATCCAAATGCATAGTATTGTTACTGTTTGCAATTCTTTGTTATTGTGTTTTCATAAATGAATGAATCTCGTTATGAATAGATGAAACTGTGAATGTTAGTATAAGTTTCAATTGTTTCTCTTCTATTGAGTGAGTGGAAGGTGTGCACACCGAACGCAAGGAGTGTGTTGATGGAATCTGTTTCGATTCAAGAGATCAGAAGAGATAGCACAAAACTTTCCCTTTGCAAGGAGTGCAAAGCGACTGCTGCAAGAAGTGCACAGTCACCCTCAAGAACCAAGTCTTGCATAAGAATCTGCTGCAAGAAGTGCACAGATCCAAAATTCGGCTAAGCACCGAAGGGACTCCGTAAGAGTCAAAGGAGCAGAAGGAGAGAAAGCTCAAAAGGGATAACGCCTTCCAGAAGTGCAAATGGGGTCTAAGAAACAGACTCGTGGGAGGAACAAAGGTCAAAGTCTTTGAAAACCTCGAAATCTTCTAAGTCGAAAGGAAGAAGGGTGTTTCTCTCCAAAATCACGAAATGCAAACTTGTGACTTGTGAAGAAGGGATCAGAACCATCAAATAACGGAGAACGTGGACCGTTGACCTGGGTGAGCGGAAGTCGTGAAGTCGAAAGTCGGAAGGGAGAAGGGTGTTGCTCTCCAAAATCATGAAATGCGAAGTCCCGATTCGCGAGAGGGGATCTGGACCATTAGAGCACGAGAAACCTCAGACCGTTTATTTGAGGTGAACGAAGTCGCAAGTTAGGAACTCAGGAATTCGGAAGTTAAAAGTAGGGAGAGTCAGGTGACTCACAACAGGATACCCGAGGTCACGCGTTGCAAAGTTCCTTTTAGTTAGGCCTGTGGTCATGGGTAGTGGTCACGTGGAGGAAGCTTTCACCTGGTGCTTGTTCACGTGGGCAGAGTTTTAGAAAAGGGTCCTGTGGATTTGTTTTGAGGATCCCAGCAAGGCATCGAAGAGCTATTCCAACTAAGTTTTGTGAAGATCCAAGACCGGAGGTCAGTAGACCCTGCTGAGGTAGGGGAACTGCATCAAGTGGTATCAGAGCTGAAGTTTTTCTTGCAGACAGAAAGCAAAGGAGAGGAGACAAAAGAACTTGAAGTTGTACTATGTGTGTGAGAGGCAGTCAACACAATGTCATCGAGGATACGAGGGGAGACACCTTTAGCCAATCAAGTTGTAGAAATGGGAATGCAAGAACTTCGTGCAATAATGGAGGCGATGGAGGCAATGCAGAGGAGGCACCTGATGTTGGAGACATCAACGATGAAGAGAGTGAAGAAGTAGAATTCAAAGAAGCTGCAGGAGAAAATGTTGTCGAAGAACGCTTGATGAGAGCAGTTGTTAGATTGGGAGCTAGAGCCAAGATAGAGGTCCCAATGTATGAAGGCAATTTGGATGCTGAAGAACTGCTAGATTGGATAAGATCTATGGACAAATATTTCGACTATGAAGACGTCGATGAGGAAAAAAGGGTGAGACATGCTATCACCAGACTCAAAGGACATGCAACACTATGGTGGGATGAACTGTAGGTTGAGAGGAGAAGCAAAGGAAAACAAAAGATAAATATTTGGGACATAATGGTAGCCAAGCTGAAGGCTAAATTCATGCCCAAAGATGATCAGATCAATCTGTTTAGGAAACTACAAAACCTGAGACAGAAGAGTATGACAGTTAAAGAGTACACAGAGGAGTTCTACAAGTTGAACATCAGAACTGGACAAAGAGAGAAAGATGAAGATAAATTTTCCAGGTATATAAATGGCCTGAGGCATGAAATCTAGGATGAGATCGACATGATGCCAGTGAGGACAATGGAGGATGCTTATCATTTTGCACTGAAGGTAAAGGAGAAGTTAGTCAGAAAACAAAATCAGCGAGGCAGAGGTAGAAGCCTAGTTCCAAACAAAGGCAAGGGAGTGGCCCATGACAAAGCACATAAATCCAAAGATGAGACTAAGAACCTTCACAGTCACTAGGAAAGAGGAGGAAGTTCCCGAGGAAGACAGGGTGGTGGAAGAATTTCTTCCAGAGAAAGAGGAAGAGGCAGAGAAGGAGAAGTAAGATGTTACACCTATGGAAAGGCAGGACATAAGTCTTGGAAATGTCCCGAGAGAAAGAAAGAAGGAGAAGGTGAAGGTCATGTTTCTGAAGCACAGAGAAGGAATGTTGAAGAAGAAGGAGCAGAGGATGGAACATCCCTAATGTTAAGAAAGGTTCTCTTAAAACCAAAGTCAGAAGTTGAGAAGCCAGTGCAGAGGAACAGTCTCTTCAGGACATCTTGCAAGACTAAAGACAGAGCTTGAAAGGTGATAATTGACAGTGGGAGCACTGACAACTTAGTATCCACAGATATGGTGGAGAATTTGGAGCTGGAGACAACTGCACAACCGAATCCATATAAAGTCTCATGGTTTCAGAAAGGACACCAGGTAATGGTTACTAAACAATGCTTGGTTGAATTTAAGATAGGAGGATATAGAGATGAAATTCTATGTGATGTAATTCCCATGGATGTATGCCATATTTTGTTGGGAAGACCATGGCAGTTTGACAGGAATGTAATTCATGATGGGAGAAAGAATACATACACCTTGGATAAGAATGGTAGGACACACATGTTTCTTCCAATAGAGGAGAAGAAAGTGAAAGAGGAAGCCAGCACAAGCATAGTTCTCATGAGCGGGAAAGAATTCCTGAAAGAAGTCAAGAAAGAACAAGAGATGCAGTTTGTTGTGGTGAGGAAACCCAGAGTTATCCTTACAAGTACTTCGATGGATGATTTGCCTGAAGAATTTCGGGAATTGTTGGATAATTTTTCTGACATAGTGGCGGATGAGCTGCCTAACTCATTTCCACCTATTATAAGTATCAACCATCATATTGATTTGATACCAGGAGAAAGTATGCCATACAAAGAAGCATGCAAATTGAAACCTCAAGAGAATGAGGAGGTAAAGAACCAAGTCCATGAATTGTTAGATAAGGGGTTGGTCAGAGAGAGTTTGAGTCCATGCGCAGTGTAGTGTACCAATTGCTCTGATACCAATTTGTAGTGTACCTTTTTAAAGAACCAAGAGGTTTAACGCGCTCTTGTAATATTCTGTACACTCTTTTAATAATAAACACAGGCCAATATAACCACATGCATTTAAGCACAATTAAACACATTTAAAATACAGAGTGAAACATATCTCGTTACTGCTATAATCACACATTCCATAGCATTTAACAATAATTCATTTACACAGCGAGAACATGATACATAAGCAACCAGTCACGCATAACATGATCAAAGCATAATTCAAATACTTATCTTTTAACAGCTGTAGAAAACACCAACCGAGTGCAGGCCTTCCATGAACCTCCCAGCCTTAGACCACACTGTTCATCAACTCAACACTGGTTCACCCCCGAGCTGGGACCGAGCTCCACCCCAAGGCAAGGAATCCTAGGCTAGGCTGAGATTACAGGGAAGACATCATAGAAATATCTAGAAGGATTCTTCCCAAAGATGCCATC
>JZKD02S1023397.1:1062962-1106210 GCA_000966675.3 Picea glauca | reverse complement strand
CCCCGAGTACTTGTATGAGGTTGATGAATGAAATACTACAAGACTTCATTGGCAAGTTTGTGGTTGTATATCTGGATGATATATTGATCTTTAGCAAGACTAAAGAGGAGCATTTGAGACACCTGACACTAGTGATGAGGAGACTACAACATGAGAAGTTGTTGATAAACTTGAAGAAGTCCTCTTTTATGAAGACAAAACTCATTTACTTGGGTTTTGTTATCTCTTCAAATGAACTGAAGATAGATCCAAAGAAGGTGAAAGAAATCAAAGAATGGTCGTCACCAAAGAGTATGTTTGAGGTAAGAAGCTTCCATGGATTAGCAAGTTTCTATAGGAAGTTCATCAGATATTTCAGTGGAATTTGTGCACCAATGATGGATACAATGAAGAAGAAGCACAAGTCTTTTAAATGGACAGAGGCGGCCGAGAGGAGCTTCAATATATTGAAGGAGAAAATAACAGAATGACCAATTCTAGTCTTAACTAATTTTGGAAAGACATTTCAGGTGAGATGTGATGCAAGTGGAGTTGCAATTGGAGCAGTTTTAAGCCAGGATAATAGACCGGTTGCCTATTTCAGTGAGAAGTTGAATGAGACTAAGAGGAAATACTCCACATATGATAAGGAGTTTTATGCCATAATTCAATCCTTGAAAAAATGGAGACATTACCTTGTTCCATAGGAATTTGTCTTGTATAGCGACAACCAAGCCTTACAATTCATAACCAGACAGGAAAAATTGAATCAGAAGCATGCAAAGTGGATTGAGTTTGCAGAATTTTACTTTTGTCATAAAAAATATTGTTGGGAATGATAACAAATTTGTTGATGCATTGAGCAGGAGATGTTTGATTCTGTAGGAGTTTCAGGTGAAGACCTTGGCGTTTGAACACATTAAGGATATGTATCGTGATGATCCAGACTTCAAGGAAGCATACGAAGCATGTGTGAATCCTGTGCTGAGAGACAAGAGCTAGTGGATAGAGTATATGATTCAAGAGGGATTGATGTTCAAGGGAAATCAGTTGTGCATACCAAAATGCTCAATGAGGGATAACCTTTTGAAGGAAAATCATAGTGGAGGATTGGTTGGACATTTCGGCCATGATAAGACATTTGCACAGTTGAGCAGTTCATACTATTTCCCAGGTAAGAGAAAAGAAGTGATAAAGTTTGTGAAAAGATGAAGAATATTCCAACATGCAAAAGGAAAAAGACATAACAGTGGATTGTATTAACCATTTCCAATACTAGAGAGGCCTTGGGATGCAATAAGCATGGATTTTGTGTTGGGACTGCCAAGAACACAAAGAGGATTTTATTCCATATTTGTGGTGGTGGATAGATTTTCAAAGATGGCACACTTTATCCCATGCTAGAAGACCAGTGATGCAACACATGTTGCAAATCTATTTTTCAAGGAAGTTGTGAGACTTCACGGCCTACCCAGAAACATTGTCTCAGACAGGGACAAAAAATTTGTTGGTCATTTTTGGAGAACACTATGGAGGATGTTGGGGACATATTTGTTCTTCAACTCAGCTTATGACCCTTAGACAGATGGACAGGCTGAGGTGGTAAACAAAAGTTTGGAAAACTTGTTGAGGAGTCTGATCACTCAGCATCATAATTAGTGGGATTAGATTCTGCCACAAGTAGAATTTGCATACAACGACTCGCCAAACAGGAACACTAGAAAGAGCCCATTCCAAATATTGTATGGAATGCAACCTAGGGGAGTATTAGAGTTCAGAGACTTGGGACAGAGTGAGATCAGAAGCATTAGAGAAGAATATTTTGCTGCAGAAATATAGAAGCTCCATAGCCAGATCAGAGTACAATTGTAGAACTCTAGGAAAGAGTACAAGCGCAGAGTTGATCAACATCACAGAGAACTTCAATTTGAAGTAGGAGACTAGTTTCTGGCACATCTCAGGAAAGACAGGTTCCCTAGGGGAACATATAACAAGTTAAAGATAAAGAAGATAGGACCAGAGATTGAGCTTCCAGATGATGTGGGCATATCACCCATATTCAACGTTTCATACCTGTATCCTTACAGGCGAGATGACACAAAGGAATCAGAAGATCAAGAGAAGGTCCAGTGGGAGAAACAAATGCCTATAGTAGAAAAACCACATATGGATAAGATCGTCGATCATAGGATTAGCAAGAAGACGAGGAGGAAGAACTATTTTGAATATCTTGTAAAGTGGAAGGGACACCCAATAGAAGATGCTAGTTGGGAAAATGAAGCAGATATCCATAAGCATGGAAATTTGGTGCAGGAGCTCATGGACAAGAGTCGATGAATTTTTTTCCAAGGGGAGTATGATGCAGGAGCATCGTCAGCGAGCACACGTGGCAGAAAATATCAACACTCGGAAATCATTTTGGAATCTCAAACGTTGGGAGTTACTGTGAATCTTTTGGGGAGCTAATGAAGAACAAAAGAAGATCAAACGCTTGGAGGTGGAATGATCACGAGAGATCAGGGAGTTTCACTCTGAGTCTTGAATGTAACTGAACTTAGGTAGCAGTTAGATTTTCTTTTTCGAGTAGACGAGTATTCAGGGGGAACCCTAAGGACCCTTTGAGATAAATAGAGGTTTTGTATGCCCAAATGAGGCTACTGCAAGTTAGTAGGAATGCTTTGATTTTTTAAGTTGTTGATTTGATATTAGCTATAGCCATTTACTTTTGAATGAATATATGACAGAGAAAATTGATCCAAATGCATAGTATTGTTACTGTTTGCAATTCTATGTTATTGTGTTTTGATAAATGAATGAATCTCGTTATGAATAGATGAACTGTGAATGTTAGTATAAGTTTCAATTGTTTCTCTTCTATTGAGTGAGTGCAAGGTGTGCACACCAAACACAAGGAGTGCATTGACGGAATTTGTTTCGATTCTGAAGCTCATAAGAGATAGCACGAAACTTTCCCTTTGCAAGGAGTGAAAAGCGGTTGTTGCAAGGCATGCAAAGTCACTCGCAAGAACCAAGTCTTGCATAAGAATCTGCTCCAAGGAGTGCACAGATCCGGAATTTGGCTAAGCGCCAAAGGGACTTTGTAAGAGTCAAAGGAGCAGAAGGAAAGAAAGCTCAGAAGGGATAGAACCTTCCAAAAGCACAGACGAGGTCTAAGAAATAGACTTGTGGGAGGAACAAAGGTCGAAGCCTTTGAAAACCTCCAAATCTTCTAAGTCGAAAGGAAGAAGGGTGTTTCTCTCCAAAATCGTGAAACGCGAAGTCCCGATTCATGAGAGTGGATCTCAACTGTTGGAGCATGATAAGCCTCAGACCGTTGATCTAAGGTGAATGAAGTCACGAGTTTGGAACTCGAGAATTCAGAAGTTGGAAGTAGGGAGAGTCAGGTGACTCACAAAAGGATACTCGAGGTCACAATTTGCGAAGCGCCTTTTAGTTAGGCATGTGGTCACGGGTAGTGGTCACGTGGAGGAAGCTTTCACCTAGTGCTTGTTCGTGCAGGCGGAGTTTCAGAAAAGGGGCCTGTGGATTTATTTTGAGGATCCCAGCAAGGAATCGAAGAGCTATTCCAGTTCAGTTTTATGAAAATTAGAGACCGGAGGTCAGCAGACCCTGCTGAGGTAGGGGCACTACATCATTTTGTGTGAAATTTTGTTGCCATTATTTGCACAGTAAGCCTTTCTTTCTTCTTAATTTATAGTTTCGTCATACTATTTGAATTTATCGGTTTTTTGAAAACCGTTGGATCTTTCTTCTCCATTTCCTCTGGTTTTCCCAGAAACAGGAGCCTATTCAACTGCATAATAATTGGACGAATGATACGATTTGTGGTTATCCCACTCTGGAATAAAACGTCAATTACCCGAAATAGAGTAATTTCGCCTGTGTTTTGAGTAATAGTCGCCATCGAGTGTTAATCATGGGCTACTGAAAAAAGTCCTTACATGGATAGCGGCTCGTCACATTTGAGCATCGATTTCCAATGATGAGTCTTTAAATTGTTTATTTGACAACTCTTGCTTGACATCTCATGGACGAATGGCATCCAAACAAGTGTCTCAGGATGATTTGACTAGCCGTCAATTTTCCTTTCCACATGTGACCCTTGAATTTAACACATTTAACGATGTTTGACACATGATTTCAGGTTGGGATTGAGTGGTTTCGAGTTCACCCGCTTTTCCCCTTGATATGCGTTAGGTGGCTCCACGTGATCTCGAGATGCAACCATGGTATTCTTATCGGCCTGCTTTCAAACATTAACCTCCACCCTAGTTCTCGGCCCGATATGCCCCACGACCATTGATCTGTGGCACCCATGATTTGTGACCCACCGGGTCCCATCAACTCCACACTCCACTAGACTTAGACCCGTCTACTAGATGTGGCCCCATCCTCCAGTTTATCGCACCTCTACACCGATTTAGCCTCCTGCTAAGTCCCGAGACTTGGATTCCATGTAAAAATTGTTACAGTGATAACATGGGCTCCAACTGGGGATGCTATCCTCCTTGCGAGGTGGCAAAGAACAATAGACCCTATGCCTTATCCATTAGATCTTATCCCACGACATGTATGTACTACACCTTAACCTGTCACCAATGTCTGTTGAAAACTAAAGTCCGCACACCTCTCTCACTTGGAGGATGAACTACTAACATACAACTAAACACTTTATTTGGAAACATAAACTTGAAACTGCTTGATCCACAAGCTTATTCACAATTGCCTACCCTAACTGTTGAAATGAACTTCCAATCAGGTCAAATCATAATGCCAATTCAGCCATGCCAGCATTTTATCCACTGCTTGTTTACTTTTCACATGCTTGCTCCAAATCTTGTTTACTAATAACCCATTCGAGAAGTTATATATGAATTCAAATCTTAGAATTTCAAAAATATTGGGGTTGTTTATTGTTTCTAACAAAACTGCAAATGGATCTTTCAAACCATGAACAAATCACCAATCATGTTTTACTTTTTCCACTGCATTCTTTCTTTCGTGTGATTTAACTTGTTGATTGCCACCAAGAGGCTGGAAATAGCAATCTTCTAAATCAAAACACAGTGTTGGCTTAAATGAAACCCCTAGTAGAAAGCAATCCATATCTAATACTGGCGTTGATTGGCCATCATCTTCATCTCTAAGCTTACAATCCATCATAAGCTGTAAATTTTGATTATTAAAACTCTTCATATAACATGCCATAGAGTCATGAACCATATAAGAAAATATTTCTTTTTGATGAACCAAAATAGAAGGACAAGCCATATTTACAAGTGTTGTGTTTCTTTTCTCTTCCTCTTCAGTCTTAAAACTATAATATTCAAAGGAATCAAGTAAAACAACTGCTTCTTTACGATCTTTCTGCATTTCTAATTGAATCATGACATACATTGTGTTATTTCCTCCCTGAAACTCTATGGCATTTGTTTGTTCATTTCTCAAAGTATCCATAGATGGGGTCTTGGAGCCTTCATACACATTCAAGCCACTTAGAATTTACACAACCACATCATTCACAGGGGGAGAAAGACAACTTTGACACACTTTGTTTCACTAGAAATCTAGTTGAATATCTTCATCAATTTCAGAAGAAGGCAAATGACTTTGAACAACAACGCTTTTACTCACCTTATCTGTTTGCTCGTGATTGGCTCTTAACAATTCAAAGGAAGAGAAACACAATGGAAGATAGATTTCATTTTCAATTCTATTGCTTTCTTCAGACTTGACCTCATGCCTGGAGGGTTTCTGATATGAAACATCATTAACATTTTTCTTGAGCAATTTGAAAGAAGCAAAACATAATGGTAAGCTTCTTGCACCCGATTCAAAAATTTCTACATTCTTGTCGTATGTACATTTTTCAATTCCTTCAGATTGTTGAACACACTCGTTTTCAGATTCATCTTTGACCAAGGGCTGCAATTTTGAACTGACAAGACCTTTTATATAACAAGTAAGAGAGTCAATTTGTTCCAGTGAATTAGTGTGACTTGGCATCAGCGCACATTCCTTTGCTTCCATCTTATCATTTTCTTTCAACAATTTAAATGAAAAAAAACATAGAGGTAAAGAATTTCCCTCGGCTAATTTAGTACTTTCTTCTTTGTAACTATGATATGTAGGTTGATTGCTCTCACTACATTGTTGAAAAGGAACATTTTCTAATAAATAACATGAACTTGGTTGTTCTAGGAATTCAACATCACAATCATCATCATATTGATCATATATAGGCAAATCAGAAACATCTGTGATGTTATTTAACAAGAAAAATCTTGGGACATCAACCTGTTCCTCAACAAGCTGACTTGCAAACTCATCTTCTTGACTGTCCACAAATGAATATATGAAACAATCATCTCCATGCTTATCATGGGGTGGATCAGAAGCTACATAAGTTACCTCTCTTTCAATAAGTGGAATATAATCCTTTGCAAAATCATTAGTATTTAAAACTTCAAAAGGACCCATCATATAATAAATTTTATGCTCAAGATTCCAATCAAATTTTCTCTGTTCATGTTCATTTTCATGTCCTGGAGCACCCAACCCCTCATTTTGAATGTGTTCACATGCTAGGATATTGTGTTGAATCTCCTAAGCATCATTAAACATTTTTTGTAAGGTCTTAGGTCTTCTTTCTATCAAGAGGAAAGACAAATCTAGGTGAAAAGTAGTGGCATACTGGAGCATGGAAGCAACTTCAGTGGGTTGAATATCTTTGGGAAAATCATAATAAACACTGGAAAACCTTCTACTGAATGTAGAAATAGTTTCATTGATTTGCCTTTTCAAGGCATAGAATTCTGTCAGTTGTAAGTCGAGAGATTTCTTCTTACCCCAAAACTTTGAAAAAACACTCTTAAGTTCTTCCCATGAGCTAATTGACTCTGGATGCAAATGATTAAACCATTTTTTGGTATCTCCTTTCAAGGATTGAGAGAAGGCCTTCATACAAACATCGTCATGGTCAATCTCAAACAAATCTATAAAATGTTCAAACTCTAGGATGTGTTTTTCAGCTGTGATGCCATCAGGTTTCTCATCAAACAAAGGTAGGTACTTATAGTGCTTTGGAGGAAAATCATGAAGTATGTGAGGTAATTTTAAAGGTATGTATATATGTTGGGTCTTGGAGAGTGTTGGATCAAGTACAAGAGGTGAAATATCATCCTTGGTTTCATGAGGCTCATCAACTTGGTCATGGTTATCACATGGCTCAGATGGGAGATCTTGATCAAAATCAGTGATAAACAGAGGAGGTATATGTATAAATTTAAGAGAAGGATATACAATTTTAAAATTATCATGATCATCATTTGCATGCAGCAGTTGAAGAAAAAAAAAATTAGCATGTTCAAGAAAGGTCAAAAGGTAATTAATAAAAAAAAATATTATGTCTTGGAAAAAACTCAACTTTAGGTACTTATTTTCTCCCATGATGTCCTTTCATACCTCTGCCAAGGGGTCTCATCTTCCAGTGGAGTCTCTAAATCGAATTTGAATCTTGAGTGGAGTCTCCAATAAAATCTTCAGGATACTGAGTCTTTGGACAGTGGAGTCGCCATACAAATTTTGAATTCTAGATTTTTGAAAATGGAGTCGCCAGGTGAAGGCTATACATCCTTTTTGTGTCTGAATACGTTTCACCATCAGTACTCAGATCTGAACTTTGTCGTTTCTCCCAGGGAAAGATTCACCTTCGGTCCCTGACAACAACACCAAAATGTTAGCACTCTGTAATTTTTTTCCAGGTGATAGATAAATGACAGAGGTAACTATTTCAACCGACTTTAGGTTGGATTCTAACCCTTCCAACTAGAGAGGGCTCTCTCGAGCATATAACTATTTAAAATACTAAAAATATTTTTCAATGCGCGCATAGAGGTCAGATTCCACCATAGTGTAAAATTTAAAATGGTGGGACAAAATAGAAGAGTAGGGCCATTGGGCAATGGGGTCAATTCCTGAAAACATATGAAGCGTTATAAGCTATGTCTCCCAGAGGGAATAGAGGAAAATAGGTATGATGTTCAACCAAATAAGTAATATGAGATGGTGGAGGAAAGGAAAGGAAATACTATTATCAACAAGAGGCGTCTAATAGAGGGTGAATCTCTTGGTATAGTGTTAGAAGAAGAAACATGAAGGTTGGATACCAAAAACAGAGCACCAATCACAAGTGAATTCTGAACCAGGAACCAATAAACATATAATAAGTATAATCAATATGAGAAAGAGCAACAACAAGGTGAATTCTTTCTCTTGCTTAAAGATTATCTATAGTAGAAAAACACATTTATGAATATGAAATACAAGAAAACATATTGAACATCAACACCGTGATGAATCTCGACTATCTAATAAAACCTTATTTTCTTATATTAAAATCCATAATAAGTTACAAAGTTCTCCTGCTACAAGGGAAGGCCCTTCTCCAGTAAGTCCCCCCCCTTCCTTTATCTTTTTAATAGTATATATAGATAAATTACATACGGGATCCAAAACAGATCATCTTCTCTGAGATTCCAAAAATAGATATCGGTCACAGAAGGAGTAACGTACCAACACTGAAGTCCTACTTTCTAGGGAATGTTATAATAAAAAACCGACATATTTGAGATTTTTACCCTGAATTCCACTTGTCTGCATCATCACAAGATTCCCTGAAACATACTTGATTTAGATGGTAATTTATTTCAGGTTTGCAATCTCTTCCTTTAAGGTGTCAATCCAAACATGCTAGTTTTCTCCAGTACCTTCGACTGTTCCAGCTTTAGTCTCCTTCTTTCGTCGCTTGTTTCTTTTACTCTTGCTAA
Organism: Picea glauca; assembly: GCA_000966675.3. Lineage (NCBI taxonomy): Eukaryota > Viridiplantae > Streptophyta > Pinopsida > Pinales > Pinaceae > Picea > Picea glauca. Next base: position 1,097,382 of record JZKD02S1023397.1, on the reverse strand, counting down.
ATTGCATATAGTATTCATCTGCATATCCATTAATGATCAAATCCTTCATAATAGAATTCAATCTAATTCCTTCATCTGATTTGGGTTCATCTGCAGATTTTGTGTGAAATTTTGTTTCCAGTATTTGCACAGCAAGCCTTTCTTTCTTCTTAATTGACAGTTTCGTCATACTATTCGAATTTCCCGGTTTGTTGAAAACCACTGTATCTTTCTTCTCCATTTCCTCCGATTCTCCTAGAAACAGAAACCTATTCAACTGTACAAGAATTGGACAAATGATACAATTTGTGGTTATCCCATTCTGGAATAAAACGTGAATTACCTGAAATAGAGTAATTTTTCCTGTGTTTTGAGTAACATTCGTCATCGAGTGATAATCATGGGCTACTGACAAAATTCCTTACAGTGATAGTGTATTGTCATGTTCAACCATTGATTTCCAATGATGAGTATTTAAATCGGATATTTGGCGGCGTTTTCTTGGCATCTCACGGATGAATGTCGTCCAAACAAGTGTCTCGGGATGATTTGACCGGCCTTCAATTTTCTTTTCCACATGTGACCCTTGGATTTAACACGTGATTTCAGGGTGGGATTGAGTGGTTTCGACTTCACCTGCTTTTCCCCCCAATATGAAACCAGTGGTGCCACGTGGTCTCGAGACGAAACCATGGTATTCTTATCGACCCGCTTTCAAAAATTAATCTCTGCACTAGTTCTTGGCCCGATATGACCCACGCCCGTTGATATGTGGTGCCCATGATCTGTGACTCATCGGGTCCCATCAACTCCACACTTCCGCTAGACTTAGCCCCGACTACTAGATGTGGCCCCATCCTCCAGTTTATCGCATCTCTACACCGATTTAGCCTCCTGCTAAGTCCCGAGACTTGGATTCCATGTAAAAATTGTTACAGTGATAATAGGTTCCATATGTGAAACCAAGATAAGTGTGGGCACCACAATCAAAGGACAATGGAAAGACAAGGTCGCATGTACCAATTTTTCTTTTGGAATTTTCCTATGTATGGAACTGCAGACCAATAGGTGACACTTACGCAAATGATTATGTAGCCTTCTATATAGTTCCTGCTTTGTGTACTTGGTTGAGTTTTGAAAGAGTATTTTTTATGAGACTTCTAAAATCCTTCATAATTTGAAATATTTGCATACGAGTGTCCTTTCCATATTGTGCAGAGTCAAACTTTTGATTACTTAATTAATAAGGTTTACCCGGAGGCAGAAGGAACTGAAAATCTCTAAGTTACCATGTACAAAGATAATCAAGGTGGAGTATGATACTCTGGCCAGTATAATGTAGGTAAAGAAATGAACATACACAATTAACACTGGCTTTTGTTGATTATGCATCAAGAACTTAGATAGTCAATACCTTAAGTGTTCTCCTCTAATCAGACATCGGGAATATGAAGTGGAAAACCATTCAGCATTGTGGGGTTGTAATTCTTCACTTGGAATATCATGTGTTTTTTGTTCCAATTTCTCCGAAAATTAAAGTTTTATATAGAAGACACTTGTTCAACAACTCAGGATTGTACTCTTCTAGCTTATTGTTGTCCAATTGTTAATTCTAATGTGAATGATCACTAAAGCAAGTAAATCTTCCAGTGAAATCTTCTCAAAGGATTCTGCAGATGGTTCTCTCATGAAGATGAATGTAAACCAAAGTTAATCCAAGCTTCAAATTAAACAACAAAGTGAAAGGGATTAATGAAGATTAGAAGATAAATATTATGAGAAAAAAAAACTAAGGCTAAAAAAATCCATCCCGAGTCACAACATAAACTAATAGCAGTTGGTGGATTTTATTCAAGAAAAAAAAAAGACAAAGTATATTCTACACAAGAAGAAATGGAAGTAAAAATCTAAGCTATGCAAGCATACAAGCAAGTATAAAGAATTATTCTACTCCTATTCCTACTCTATCCCATACTAGTTGAAAAAGGACTATGTGAAAGAATATTGCCAATGTATCCATTCAAGCAACTCCAAACCCACAATCACATGTTCATCAAAAGTCAATAGCAGAAATTTGAGTAGTAACAGACCAAAAATAGGAAGAATTGAATCAAGTAAATGTTTATCTAGCATCTGAAAGTTGATAGCGTTATTATTCATGGGAAATGTATACATGTAGGATCCTCCCAACCAAGATTCAATTCCATCATAAAATTTACAATGATCACCATAGAACTATTGGAATGACTTCAAAAATGAGTGGCATACCTAGTGAGAACCATGGATGAAATTTGCATGAAAAGTGCCTTGTGGGAGAGTCTTAATATTGATGGTATCATTTGTTCTATAGTTCAAAGAAATATAATAAGAACCTAACATAACCATCGGTCAAAACTGAAGTGTTTCATTATCTAGGAAAGTCTCCATGGGCTCACGCTTTACATAACCCACATGATGGGAGGAGTAGTTGTATCTACTATTTTGGGGGAAATGTCGAGCAAAATATGACTCCAAGCCTTATCCTATTACATCAATAAAATCATGTGAGGAGTTTTGGAGTATTGAGACAACATCCAAGGATGAGTGATGCCCTTGTCCCTAAAGATTAACTTGTGATTATGGAGAATATTTAGGTGACAATGCTTCTTGGATCAACTCAATATTTCTTATGTTTTGCATGGTGATGGGTTGTATATTTGATGCTATGTCCCCATAAGGTTCTGAAAACTTTTTGTGTTCTACACACTTTGTGTCTTCCATCATTAACATATGTGCATTGAAATCAAAAGTTTCAAATTGTATAGGATCATTGGATGATATATTGATGCTCACATTCAATTCTAGAATAGAAAGATAGTCATAAAAAATAGAGTTATTGTGATCAAACTGTGTTTGAGTGTGTTCCAAAAAATTAAATTGAAAAGGGATTTCAACATTGTGCATCCTAAATAGACTATCATTATGAATGAGTCTTTGATTGATCAAATCTTGGAAATTTTCATGTCCTCATTTATCATTCAATATTTCATCATTGAAAGACATATGTAAATATTCTAGTACATGATAAGTTATTTGATGCTCACATGCGACATTATTATCAAACATATTTATGTAAAGGGAAAAGAGCTATGCAGATTCTGAAAATGACTAGATTTCCTCAGTGGGAGATTTGTTACATACCAAAGTATATTCATGATTCTCTTGATATTTGGGATAGACAACTCATGTAATTCCTAAAGGAATGTCACTGGTTTGTTCCCACTCTATAACTAAGGGGTTTAGAGGTTTTGATAGAAATTCCCTTCTTGGTGTGACAAAGTGATGATTAGATATCACGTATTCTTCATTTTCCATTTTCATATCATGATTTCCCTTTAAGGATATGGTCAATATGCTTCCCAATGCTAAATTATCATTCCAGTCTACAACAATTTCATGAATTGATTCTTCATTCGATACAGATTTGAAATCATATTTGAAACGTTTCCCTCAAATTCATTTTTGAAATCATATTACAGAGTATTAGATGTCTGAGAGTAAGCTAGCATGGTTTGTATGTTAGAAAAAATTTCTTCAGGATGGAGGGTGACTGACTTGTCATGGTGTAGATATAATTTTTTTGAACTAGATATATTTTCATTATCTAGATTGTCTCTTTTAGGAATAGAGATGAGATATGAAAACCAATCAAGGATTTCCTAGTATATGGATTTGTCATTTTCAAGAAATCTACAATAAATCTGCATAACTCTTTGAAATAAATCATCCACGGGTTTGTTTCCAATCCTACAGATTTATTCAAGTTCATTAAAGAGTTCATCATGATCATAACCTGCATCAACAGTGATAAATACTTACATGAATTGTTTCCAACTATGTATCGATTTCACTAGTAATGTCCTAAACCAAGATTTAATCTGTCCTTCTAATGTGAGGATAAATAATCGACAAATTTCATTGTGTCGTGTAATGTTAAATTGATTAAGGTGTGTGATGCAGATACATTCCCTTCACCATCAAAAATTAAGTTTGAAAATAGATTAACTATCTTGACTGAGATGCCCCCTGAGTGTCTTGGAAGACTCAAAGGGTTATCCCATATAGATATGTGGATAGGAGCCATGGTCTGTTTAAAAGAATTAATTGAAATGGCTCCACATGGGCATGCTTTTCATATTCCCTCCTTCTAGAACCAATTCTATTGACAAACTCTGTGTGACCTTGATCAACAGCAGGGGTTACCCTTGGTGAGAAGTCCCAATTATACCTCACACCGTTTCAAATATGGAACCAATCTGGATTATGGCTCGACAACCATTTCTCGTTTGGGGTTTACCAGTTTCAGCCCAGTCCACTGGTAATTATTTCTAAGATAAGGAATCAAATGAAACTAATTGAAGATACATGCATCTGGATGAAACCAAGGTAACCAAAACACAAACATAGAACCATACATGCTCCTATCAATGGCATGGGAAATATTTCACATAGAGGAGAGACAGGAATACGAATAAATAACTGCAAACCTAGAATATTCTATCATTTAAACAATCATTCATAGTCCTATGTACATAGATTCAGACACATATTCCTTGAAGAACAGAAATAAAAATGCAAAAAACATACATAAGAATAGTCTATAGTACACGATACATTCTTACACAACCTAAGTACCAAGCAAATGTAGCAGAAAAGTACACAACAAGTGAAACACAAGAATCAGAGTTCTCAATAAAGAGATTGGCCAAACAAGCTTCTCCTCATTAAAAGTTTCAAAAATAGTACATGAAATCTCAACGAGCCAAAAGCCCTTCCTTTGAGTAGAATAGCTTTATTTTTTTCCTTGTGTCTTCTCGACTCTTGACCTTCCATTTGGAAAAAATTTTCCTTATCCTATATGGAATTATGAGAGAATAATGGTAGCAAAAATGTTTATAATTTAATGTATCATACATTATATGCATTTACATTTTAAATTTATCTTTTAGTTCTAGTGGGCCATCATGGATTTTGGCCCCATTTCACCTTGTACAATGTGATGAATAGTTTGCACACTATGGGTCTCTTTTCCTTGATGTTTGAGATTCATCCACCAAGGGATTTAGACTTATTCTCATGTCATTTCGGCCTGATTTCCTTCTGTTGATAGCTCCTCATGTGATAATATATCAATCACCTCCTTTGTTGAACATTGTTTTCACAAAGATGTTGTTGTGTACCAATGATTTCTCCTTGTCCTAATGTATAATAGTTGTGTCTTTTTAGCTTAATATTTTACTATGTATTTAGATTTATGAGTATGATATTCCACTAGCTGGTACTAGAGCGTCAGTCAACACCAAATGTGTGAGTTGCTCATACATAACACTTAAAAATATAAATTAAAAGATACTCAAACATGAAGGAAATAATTGACAGTTCATAGGAAATTTTGGATCTACTTCCATGAGTTTGATCTCTAGTCCCTTTGATGGTTGTTTCATGGACATCCTCATTGCAATGTCAGATATCGATTTCCTAGGTTTTCACAATATGCCAACGTTCAATCCTAAAAACTATGACAATGGGTGAGGAATGTCATAAATACTATAATTGATAAGTTGTATATCGTGGTGAGACCTTTCCAACGATATAAGGAGTGCACAAAACGAGTCTCGGAGTCAAAATTTATGACCAAAATATGATCACATGTTCTAAGGAAAAAAATGCATGATGAGCCCCAACACATGGTGTGTCGGTCAAGAAAGTGGATTTTCTGTTGACATGCTCTATGTCAATGAGGAACAAAGATTTTGTGTTGATGTGTTGATGTAAGAGGTATATCTTTAACGTTGTGTATACTCTGTGGTGTCGGTAGTCAAAGAAGAATCTAAGGCCGTGAAATATCACTGCAACATAAGCCATGAAAGGTTTTATAAGGCATGGTGAGTGGAAAATTTTAAAATGCAAGTGTTATCACATGAAGTTGTCATGGGTCAATTTTCTCCTTAGATTTTATTTTTTACCCATTAGTCTTTAAGTTTGTTTTATTTTTTCCTTTATGATTTTCTTAGGTTAGTATAAACAAATAAAGGCTTGGGATTTGGTTCACATTTTGACCCACACCTATGGTTTATACCCTAGGTTCATTTTGTGGTTTATATCCTTGACTCATCACTTGACTTGACAGCTAGCACTATCGACCCATGACTCTACCAACCTGACAAGTCACTCCATCCACTCATACACTTGATCCTTTCCACTCTCTCCCTTTTCCCGTTAAGGATTGAAATAAAACCTTGTAAAGGGCGCTGCCAATTCACTAGGTGTTTTCGTAGCACATCTTTGTACAGTGTGCCCCTTTACCATCATTCTCCATCATCAAGTTGATGTCATGTCTTTCATTTTTTTCATCACCCTTGACTTCAAAAGGAATATTATGATTTGGTCATTTATGAGGTTATAACTGTTTACCAAATTTGAAATCCTACTCCTCAAGCTCGACGTTGTTGAAACTACTAGTCCAGACAGAGCCGTGGATTGCGCTACAAAATTAATTGTTCGAGGTGAATTGGAGGCTGAGGTGTATGTAACAACTCCAGGCTTGCTGCAAATCTTCCATTATCGACTACAATGAGCAGGTATTTCATGAGCCATTCCAGCTACATTGCAGATCGTTAAGGTGTTTCTACCTTATCTTTTGGTAGCGCCTAGCACTACAAACATCATCTTCCCCCACCTACCAGCCTCTTTATCTCTACTTCCACACACTCCATAGCCATTTTCAAGTTGACTTTTTCCTCCACTAGAACTGAGACAATTTGCTTCAGGTTTTGAACGCCCATCTATCATCTTGGCTCACATTGTCCACACTGCGCTACAGAAACCATTGCTAGACTGCGCTACGGATCCCTTGTGCCAGCACTACAATTTCCCTATCAAACCATTTCTATCTTCTACGCTCACAGCTCTAGCATTAGCTCTCATTTTTCACTGTGTCATCTTATAATTTCATCTCACAAGTCTACTTGGAGTGAGGAGTTAGGAGCCCTTGCATTTTTAATGATTTGATGACCTTGTATGATGGCTTGATGACATTCTAAAACCTAAACAGTGCAGTCTCCCTACATATCATTTCTCATAATATATTTTTCCCATTTTAAGCCATCAGACCAGTCTCTTGTTAATTCAGAAGTGAATTGGAGGAAAGCCCTGCAAGAACAATTAAGGGCCACCTGTCAAAACTTAAACACTTTTTGTATCTATTTGCTTTCCTTACCATCTCATAGCATTACAATTTTGACCTCCTACTTCTACCCATGGATACACCCCAAAGGAAGAAATCTCACAAGGGTGGGAGTGTGGTTAGGACTGGGCCTTCTGACATGCACCTATTTGATGTTGAGCCTATGATAAGGGAGGTTTTCCAAAGGGTTGGTTGCTTGTATTTCTGTCAAAACATGCATAGGGGACACCCTGAAGTAGCAAGGTAGTTTTCCTTAAACTTTTATGGCACTAAGACCAAGGTAGGAACCCTTGAAATGGAATTACATGAGGCCACTATCGCAGCAGCCACTGAGATACCCAACACTAGTGAGAGGTGGTTCAAATACATGATTCTCAATGCAGCCTTTTCCAAGGATTTCCTCAAGCCAGACTATATGAAAGACAATTTGTCTAAGGGAGTGCCTAATATCCACCTGGTTGAGGGTTTTGATAAAATGTTGAAGATTATCCAGAGGTATTTTACGTGTGAGGAAAAAATCAACATGATATACCAATATCACATTAGGCTCTTGCTACATTTCACTAGTAAGGATTTGATGAATATCCCTTTTTATCTGTTCAGAATTATGGGAAAGATGGTTGATAGGGTCCAAGCCAAGTCCAAGGATGTGGACACTAGTGTTTTCCACTTTGGGTTGATCAGGATGTTGGTTATGGAGGAGTTGAAGAAAAGAAACCTTTCATGGGAACAGTTCATTGTCTCTGTTAATCTGCAGCTAGATATAGCTTCTACCCCTCAATCCAGGATGTAGAGCCCTTTGCCAGCTAGTAGTGTTTCCCAAGCATAAACAAGTAAGAAGAGAAAGAGAAAACCAACTACCCAAGATAAAGAAACCCCTAAGGAAATTGAAGAGGAATAGAGGGAGGTCCATCACTCCTCACAAATAGAATTTTCACCTCATCATGCACCTGAATTGGAAGAAGTTCCTTCATCAACCAAAACCATAGCCAAGAAGGGGAGAAAATTGCATTTCCCTTCACCTGTTGCAGCAGCTAAGACCAGAGTCAGGAGTCCTTTTACTAGATCATTAGCCCACAAGGAAGTTGTTGAAACATAAGTCATACCCAAGGCTTTAGTCCCAAAGAAAATTAAAAGTAAAAGTGACACTATTGGGAAGCCTATTGAGGTCATGACCAAAGCCTTTGTTCAGAAGAAAGAAAAAGGTAAGGGTGAAGCCACTAGGAATATTTTTGAATTAATCAACATCAACACTCTCCCTGATAATCCCACTTTCAAGAGATTGATTAGACAACTCAAGGATGCTAGAAAACAAGTTGTCCGTTTGAAGGAAGAAAGTTTGACTGAGAGAAGGAAGATGAATGAGCTCATGGACATGTACAACGAAACCCTAGATCTGGCAATGTTTACAACAAGAATATTCTTGCCTCTCCATAGGAAACTTAAGATTTTGTACAGGAAAAATAGAAGTATTCAGTCCCAAAACAGAAAGCTCAAAGAAGAATTGCAGCCCTTCAAGAATGATCTAGCCCAGAGGAACTTAAATGTTCCAGTACAAGCTGCAATAGAAAGAAATGAACCTGCAGTAGAGAGGAGTGCCCCTGCAAAATAAAGAGATGTTGCTATGACAAAGGGAAGTTCTCCTGCAACAAGGAGGAGTGCTATATTGAGAAAGTAAATGGAGAGTATGACAGATCCATTTTTTAGGGTGATTACTTTTTGCAAGCTTGAAGTGTTCAAGGAAGTATGATATTTTCACCAATGAAGGCATCTACAGGCTCATAGTCCATCAACTAAGAATTTTTGTGTTTTTTAAAAGTTGTTGCATCACACAGAAAAACACAGAGATTTTGTAATGCCTGGGGCTACAGAATAATCTACACACATTGTTTTGTAGTTTCTCTACCAAGGGCTCTATGGAATCTACAAAGCAATTTTACAAAGGGCACTACGAAATCTACAGAACAGTTTTACAAAGGGCGCTACGAAATCTGCAGAGAAGTTTTACAAAGGGTTCTATGGAATCTGCAGAGTAGTTTTATAGGAGGGCGCTACGAAATTGGCGACCGAATGCGCTACGGAATGGTGCTAGGAACTAGCCATTATAGTAAGAGGTTTTGAATTCATTGCTTCCTTTTGGCTTTGATGATTTGGAGGGAACCAAAGATCAATAGGTGGTATCTGGAGATCAACATACAAGCTTGGAGGACACATGGCACTGGAGAAGATGCGCCCAAGTAACAACAAGACATGTCATTCATATTTTTTTAGAGTTGCTGCCAACAGGATCCTTGATTTTAGCAGCTTTTTAGATCTGTTTGTACAGATGTTAGACTTGTATCTTTTTGTGGAGAATCCTAGGATAGGAAGGCAATCTCATACCTAAAGTTGTTGTCTACTATTTTGATTATAAATATATCATATGAATTATATGTAGGGTTTGAATGGTTGAGCAGAGCTCCCTATTTTGTAATATTTTGACTAAACAGAGTTGTTCTCTGGTTATGTATGAGACTTGAGATATTTTCATTAAAAGAAGTCACCTTCTTTTCGTCATATTGTTTCTTCTTATTCTGAAATGCTCATGATTGGGTGATCCATATGAGATGTTGCAGTAGCGTTATAATGGATGTTTGATTATAATGTTGCTATGAATGTTTTTCATTGTTTTAAACTTTAAGTTCAAGAAGTTCTTGTGATTGAGTTTTTCTCCACCTAGCTGCTTGAAGGCCTGATGCTTATAGTAGAATTGTTCACCTTCCTCACTAAGTCTTCCTTCTATTCACCTTTATCCTTTAACCACGGACTGAAGTTAATCAAAACCTCATTTTCGTATGCATGCTAGCCTAGATTTCTGTGTTAAAACATTCTTATGCTGAGTTTTGTCCATTTGACCTTTAATCATTAATTTACATTTACAAACCTTTTGATGGGTACTGGGCTTATCCTCTTGCAATTTGAGGGTGAGTCTCATTGCTAAAATTCTTGGCGTCATTTTCGGGGACGAATTGAAGACATTTACATGGGATTGAACGACAAAGCAATATTGATTCAGAAGGTGCATTAGAAATCAGTACATTGAAGATTGCATCTTGCACCTGGAAACTCCACTCTTTCAGTTGTGGCTACCAAAGGCCAAAACACGAGGTCTACTCTACATCTACTTATGGAAACACCTGAAGTTGACCCAGAGAAGATTATAAATAAAGGAAAATCTTCTCAAGAAGGATTTTTATCAGCTGTACCGGGTACTTCTATTCATTTACATGATTCTACTTTTAAAACTCTAGTAGCTATATCAAATTCTCCTCTTCTACCCTCTGTTGAAGTTTCTAGAAATTTGGATTTTGAAATTTTTTCTATTGAATACTCTTCTTTTAGCCCCAAATTGAAAGAAGAGAGTTTTGAAACCATTGCCTCTCCTGATGTTGTAAGTTGGTTTAGACTTGAGATCTTAGAAGATTTTCCTTCTTTGGGCCTTCCTACTCCTCCTCCTATCAAAGTTGTTGTGACTAAAGAGGAGGAAACCTCTTTTCCCTTGGACCCTATACCATATTCCTCCAAGACTCAACCTCTTCAACTAAAATCTGAAACCTCTCCATCCAAGCTCCATTTTTCTCCAAAAATCCAAGTTGTAGTTGTACCTGTCAATACTCCATCTCCCCCTTGTTCTCCTACAGTTCACAACCCAATGGCAGGTTCTAACCTTCCTAGAAATAGGATGGATGCCATAGTGGTTGTTAGGTATGCCCCTCTTGTTTTAACTCAGCCTATGAATGCTCTCCTAGTTGGAGACTACCTTAAGTACATGCCCAAGTTCACAGGGGAGGAAGACATAATTGTAGAAGAACACCTTGCATCTTTTTATAGTTATGCAGATAATCTTAAAATTGAGAATGAGGATGTATGGATGAGGGTATTTGTACAGAGCCTTGATGGTGAGGCTAGAAAATGGTTCAGGGGCTTGACTCATGGATCTATTGTTGGGATTGAAGCTTTGGATGATGATTTCTTGAAGCATTGGGGGGGATAAAAAGGATTTCCTTTATTATATTACATAATTTGGGTCACTTAAGAGGAAAGAGGGAGAATCTATTTCAGACTTCTCAAAAATATTTAATAAAATGTACAACAGTATTCCCACTGAAATAAAGCCTACATAAACCTCTGCCAAGATTACCTATGCCAGTGCTTTTGACCCTAATTTTCGCGTCATGTTGAGAGAAAGAAGATCTACCTCTCTAGCTCATATGCAAGATGCAGCTTTGGAAGTAGAGTCTAACACATTTGCAGCTGACAAACTTAGGGGAAAATCTGATAGAGACAGAAGGAAAGGTAGGGTTGAAGCTTCAACCTCAGAATCCCTTGTTCTCCACCCTCAAGTTGATGAACTTACAAAATTGTTAAAATCACTTCCTGCTGAAATGGAGAAGTTGAAACTTGAAGGAAAATAGAACTATAGGAACACATAAAATTTTGATAATAGAGGTAATTTCAAAATACCAAATAATGCCCCTCAGTTCCTCCAAAGAGATCAAAGAAATAGGGATAGGGATGATCAAAAAGTCCAAACCCCTCTCCAAAATAACCTTGTTGTTGATGAAGAAGGAGAGGATGAAGAAACTGATCCTGAAATCCATTGTCTTGGTGACACCTCTACATCTCCTCATTTAACCCAATCTACATATGAAGAGTCTCTCATGGATAGTTAATTAAATGAATTGAGTAAAGGGGAAAAAACCAATGACAATCCAAGTAAATAAAACCTAAGATCAAAAAAGAAAGAGGGAAATAATGACACTTGTGATTATCCCACTAAAATATAAAATTATGCTAAGGTTGTGGCAGCTAGCAACAAAGAAAAAGATGCACAAAACCCTCAGGTATTGGTTAAGATCCCTACCCTAGAAGTTAAGGAGATTATGAAATATCCATCCTCTTTTAGCTTTGAGAGTGAGATTCAAAAAATTAAAATCCTTGTACCTTTTTTGGAGTTGATTAAGAATGATGAATTAAAAAGGTATCTTTTCAAAATGATGCAGCCCGAGTCTTCCTCTAATTCCACATATTCAGTGAACCTTCAAGATCAAAAAACATTAGTCATACTGGGACCTTTGGTCGAGGATAGGGATGACTCTTCCCCTCCTTTCTACACATCATTAAACATTCATGATAAAGTGTTGCACAACTGCTTGATCGACTCAGGGGCATCCCATAACCTCATGCGTAAGACTATCATGGATGAGCTTGGGATGGAAATTACAAAAAATTACCATGACCTATATTCATTTGATTCCAGGAAAGTGAAGTGTCTTGGGGTTATTAAAGACCTAGTTGTTACCCTGTTCCAATTTCCAATGAAAAGTGTGGTCATGGATATTGTGGTGGTTGATGTCCCCCCTAAGTTTGGAATTCTCTTGTCAAGATCTTGGATCAAAAGACTAAGGGGAAATTTGCATATGCACCTTGCATATTCCACCATTCATGTGTTTGGGGAGAACATAGAAGGCTTTATAGGGAGGCACAACTAGCCTACATCATCAGTGATGAAGCAAATCCTACCAACCACCCTATTTTTTCAATTGATACTAATTTAGGATCCAGTATATTGCAGCTCATTGATGCTCCTCAACCACCTATTGAAATCATAAAACAATGCATTACCTCTTGTGAATATCCTCTTCCTAATGCCTCTATTTGGAAGATGTTTTTTGATGGGGCCTCTTCTAAGGAAGGTGTTGGTGTTGGGGTAGTCTTTATTTCCCCTACCCAAGAGATCATATATTTGTCTTACAAGCTTGAATTTGAAACTACAAACAATGTGGTAGAATATGAGGCTCTTGTTTTGGGTTTGAGGGTTTCTAAAGACATGAGGATATAAGAGCTAGTAGTGTTTGGAGATGTTGAATTAATTGTTCATCAAGTCAAAAATTTGTATCAAGCTAAACACCCCAGGTTAAGGACTTATTGAAATGAAGTTTGGGATCTTGTTGATAGTTTCTTCTAGATTTTAATATCTCATTTGTTCCAAGAGAGGAGAACACTATGGCAGATTCTTGGGTTGTTTCAGCAAGTAATTTTAGAGTTCCTTTGCCCCCTAAAATCAAATATGATGTGGAAGTGAAGTATAGACCCTCTATACCTGACAATGTCAAACATTGGAAGTTTTTTTAGGATGATCTTGAGATAAAAAGATTCCTTGAGACTTTGGATGAGTTTTTTGCCTTACATAGTGATCAAGATCATGATTACAAAAAAATCCCTTATGCTGATATTTTTCTGAATAAAATTGTTGACCATCATATTGTTCAGTTGCCCAGTAACCATATTCCAAAAGGACTAGTCCCCTTGGAGAGATTGTTTGACAAAAATGATGTTGTTGTAAAGGTTAAAGGTTCAACTAAAAATGTTGATGTGACTAAATGCAATTTAGGTACAGAAGAGGATAAGAGGATCCAAAGTATGTGAAGTTTTCTAGCAGCTTGTCAAAGGAACAAAGGGATGAGTATGTAAATATTTTAAAGGAGTTTGCTGATGTGTTTTCCTGGAAATATGAAGATTTATGAACATATGACACAAACATTATTGAACATAAGATCCCTTTGAAAGAGGAGACCAAGCCTTTTAGGGAGAAACTCATACGGATAAATACCATGATGTTGCCTATTATGGAAAAAGAAGTGAAGAAGTTGTTGGATTCCAAGATCATCATTCCTTTGATATACTCTGAGTGGGTGGATAACTTGGTCCCTGTGAGGAAGAAAAATGGGGAAATTAGACTATGTGTTGATTTCAAGAATTTGAATAGAAGCTCCAAGAAAGATAATTACCCCTTGCCAAAGATGGAGCACATTTTGCATAGTGTCATTGGTTCATCTAGGATGTCTATGATTGATGGTTTCTCTAGCTACAATTAGATCTATGTATTTCCTGAAGATAGAGAGAAGACATCCTTCACTACTCCTTGGGGCACATTCATGTATGCTAAAATTCCCTTTGGATTGATGAATGCAGGAGCAACCTTTCAGCGAGCAATGGATATTTCCTTTATTGGGGAAAAGGAAAAATTTGTGGTCATATACCTAGATGACATTACAATGTTCTCAAAACATGATAAAGAGCATTAACATCATTTGAAAAGGGTCTTCCTGAAGTGCAGAAATTTTGGTCTCTCTGTCAATACTAAGAAGTCTTTGTTTGCTATGAAGGAAGGTAAGTTATTGGGGCACATTGTATCAGCAGAAGGGGTAAAAATTGATCCAAGAAGAGTAGAGGCCATATAGACCTTATCTCTTTCTAGATCCAAGAAATAAGTTCAATATTTCTTGGGGAAAATCAATTTTATAAGAAGGTTCATCTCTAACTTTGCTAAATTGGTGAAGTACATTACAACCATGCTTAGGAAAGGAAATGAGGTGAAATGGACTATTGAGGCTCGATATTCTTTTGATCAAATGAAAAATTCCTTGATTGAAGCATCTGTGCTCATCATCCCTGACTATTCCAAGGAGTTTCTGATATTTCCTTTGCCTCATTTGACACATTAGTTGTTGTTTTGTTGCAGAAAAATACAGAAGGGTTAGAGAGGCCTATTTCCTTTTTTAGTAGAGCATTGAGGGATGCAGAAATGAGATATGATATCATGGAAAAGAAGGTGTATGATTTGGTCAAAGCCCTCAAGGATTTCAAAGTATATGTTCTACATTCAAAGATTGTTTCTTATGTGCCCTCAGCCTCAATGAAAGAGATACTTATCCAACCTGGTATAGATGGGAAGAGGAGAAAATGGATTGCCAAAATTATGGAATTTGACCTTGAAATGAAACCCACTAAACTAGTGAAAGGCCAAGGTTTATCTAGGTTGTTGGCTGAATCAAATTGCAAAGTTTTAGGGGTTAATTTCATGAACATAAACTCAGAAAATCAACAAGCTAATTTTGCTGATAAAATCTCTCATATCAGCCCAAATTTGGCAGAATGCACTTGGTATAAAGACATCATATATTTTCTACAGAAGTTGTAGCCTCCTGATGGTTTGGAAAAGAACAAGGTAAGAGCTTTGAAGATTAAAGCAATCAGATATTGTCTCATTGATCATGTCTTGTATTGGAAAGATCCTCTAGGAGTTCTTTTGAGATGTCTAGATCCACAGGAGGCCCAAAGGGCCATGACTTGTTTTCATGACAGCTTATGTGGGGGCCATCACTTCTGGAGAACCATAGCCTATAAGATCCTCAGAGTTGGGTATTTCTAGCCTAGCCTTTTTACTAATGTTTGTGCAAATATTAGAGCTTGTGTAAAATTCCAAAAGTTTTTTGGAAAGAAGTGGCTCAAGTATTTTCCTTTGAAGCCTGTGGTGGTTTCTAGACCTTTTCAACAGTGGGGTCTTGACTTCATTGGGGAAATCCATCCAGATTCAAGTGGTCAACATAGGTGGATTTTGACTACCACTGATTATTTCACCAAGTGGATAAAATCCATTCCTACAAGGAATGTCTCCCACAAGGTAATCATTAGTTTTCTTGAGGATATCATGTCAAGATTTGGTTGTCCAAGCAAGATTGTTACTGACAATGTTGCCTCCTTCAAAGATGAATCATTGATCAAGTTCTATGAATAGTATGGGATTACATTAGTCCATTCTACTCCTTACTAACCCCAAGGAATGGTTTGGAAGAGTCCTCTAACAAGAGCCTCATAAAGATCATCAAGAAATTGTTAGAAGACAACAAGAATGCATGGGAATCAAAGCTAAAAATTTCCTTATGGGATGATAGAGTTACAAAAAAGAGGTCACTTGGTGTTTCCCCTTTTTATCTTGTATGTGGGGTGGAGGCTATATTTTCTACTCATCTTGCCTTCCCTGTGGAAAAATTCCTCCAGGACTACCAAGGAGAACCTAATGATATGGTCAGGAGGACACAACAGCTCATAGAAGTATAGTATACTAGGGAGCACCTACTTGATAAAGCACAGGACCATCAACAGAATATCAAGAAAGCCTTTGACAAGAAGGTAAGCAAAGAAGATTTACAGCTGGGAGATCTAGTTCTCAAGTGGGATGCACCCAAGAAAGACAAAGGAAAACATGGTAAATTTGAAGCCTTGTGGATTGGTCCTTTCATGATTTATGAGGTATTTTCAAATAACACTTATAAATTGCAGAACTTGGAGGATTCTAAAGTTTTTGGTGGCCCTATCAATGGGCACTTTCTGAAGAAGTATTTTACTTAAGCCATGAGTGGCTTTCCATTCATTGTAAATATCACTTTTTCTTTTTCATTTTTGTTGAATAAATGACCCCATAGCCCTACAACTCCAGGCTTGCTGCAGATCTTCCATTATCGGCTACAATGATCAGGTACTTCATGAGCCATTCTGGCTACATTTCTGATCATTAAGGTTTTTTTGTCCTATCTTTTGGTAGAGCCTAGCGCTACAAACTTCAACTTCTCTCACCTACCAACCTCTTTACCTCTTCTGCCACACACTCCATAGCCATTTCATGTTGACTTTTTCCTCCACTAGAACTGAGACAAATTTCTTCAGGTTTTGAATGCCCATCTATCATCTTGGCTCACATTTTCCACACTGTGCTATAGAAACAAATTCTAGAATGGGCTACGAATCCCCTGTCCCAGTGCTGCAATTTCCCTGTCAAACCATTGCTATCTTCTACGCTCAGAGCTCCAGCATTAGCTCTCCTTTTTCACTATGTCATATTATAATTTCATATCACAAGTATACTTGCAATGAGGAGTTAGTAGCCCTTGCATTTTTAAAGCTTTGATGACCTTGTATGATGGCTTGATGACAGTCTAAAACCTTAACAGTGCATTCTCCCTACATATCATTTCTCATAGTATCGTTTCCCCATTTTAAGCCATCAGACCAGTCTCTTGTTAATTCAGAAGTGAATTGGAGGAAATCCCTGCAAGAACAATTAAGGACCACCTGTCAAAACTAAAACACTTTTGGTATCTGTTTGCTTTATGTACCATCTCATAGCATTACAATTTTGACTTCCTTCTTCTACCCATGGATACACCCCAAAGGAAGAAATATCACAAGGGTAGGAGTGTGGTCAGGACTGAGCCTTCTAACATGCACATGTTTTATACTGAGCCTATGATGAGGGAGGTTTTCCAAAGGGTTGGTTGTCTATATGTATGTCAAAACATGCAAATGGGACACCCTAGAGTAGCAAGGTAGTTTTCCTTAAACTTTGATGGCACTAAGACCAAGGTAGGAACCCTTGAAATGGAGGTATCTGAGGCCACTATTGCAGCATTCACTGAGATACCCAACACTAGTGAGAGGTGGTTCAAATCCATGATTCTCAATGCAGCCTTTTCCAAGGATTTCCTCAAGCCAAACTATCAAAAAGACAATTTTTCTAAGGGAGTGCCCAGGAGCCATCTGGTTGATGGTTTTGATAAAATGTTGAAGATTATCCAGAGGTATTTTACATGTGAGGGAAGATTCAACATGATATACCAATATCACATTAGGATCTTTCTACATTTCACTGGTAAGGATTTGATGAATATCCATTTTTATCTGTTCAAAAGTATGGGAAAGATGGTTGATAGGGTCCAAGCCAAGTCCAAGGTTATGGACACTAGTGTTTTCCACTCTAGGTTGATCAGGATGTTGGTTATGGAGGAGTTGAAGAAAATAAACCTTTCTTGTGAACAGTTCATTGTCTCTGTCAATCTGCAGCTATATATAGCTTCTACCCCTCAATCCAGGATAGAGATCCCTTTGCCAACTTGTAGTGTTTCCCAAGAAAAAACAAGTAAGAAGAGAAAGAGAAAACCTACTACCCAAGACAAAGAAACCCATAAGGAAATTGAAGAAGAAGAGAGGGAGGTCCATCACTCCCCACAAAGAGAATTTTCACCTCATCCTGCACCTGAATTGGAAGAAGTTCCTTCATCAACCAAAACCACAACCAAGAAGGGGATAAAATTGAATTTCCCTTCACCTGTTGCAGCAACTAAGACCAGATTCAGGAGGCCTTTTACTAGATCATCGGCCCACAAGGAAGTTGTTGAAACATAAGTCATACCCAAGGCTTTAGTCCCAAAGAAAATTAAAAGTAAAATTGACACTATTGGGAAGCTTATTGAGGTTATGACCAAAGCCTCTGTTAAGAAGAAAGACAAAGGTAAGGGTGAAGCCACTGAGAATCTTGTTGAAGTCATCAACATCAGCACTCCCCCTGATAATCCCACTTTCCAGATATTGATTAGACAACTCAAGGATGCTAGAAAAGAAGTTGTCCATTTGAAGGCAGAAAGTTTGATTGAGAGAAGGAAAATGAATGAGCTCACGGACATGTACAATTAAATCCTGGATCTAGCAAGGTTTACAGCAAGAAGATTCTTGCCTCTCCATAGGAAACTTAAGACTATGTACAGGAAAAACAGAAGTATTCAGTCCCAAAATAGAAATCTCAAAGAAGAATTGAAGCCCTTCAAGAATGATCTGGCCCAGAGGAACTTAAATGTTCTAGTACAAGCTGCAATAGAAAGAAATGAACCTGTAGAAGAGAGGAGTGCCCCTGCAAAAGAAAGAGATGTTTCTATGACAGAGAGAAGTTCTCCTACAACAAGGAGGAGTGCTAGATTGAGAAAGTAAATGGAGAGTATGACAGATCCATTTTTTAGGGTGATTACTTTTGCAAGATTGAAGTGTTCAAGGAAGTATGATATTTTCACCTATGCATGCATCTATAGGCTCATAGTCTATCAACTAAGACTTTTTGTGTTTTTGAAAAGTTGTTGCATCACACAGAAAAACACAGAGATTTCGTAGCGCATGGCACTACGGAATCGTCTACACAAAATGTTTTGTAGTTGCACTACCAAGGGCACTACGGAATCTGTAGAGTAGTTTTACAAAGGGCACTATAGAATCTACAAAACAGTTTTACAAAGGGCGCTACAGAATCTGCAGAGTAGTTTTACAAAGGGTGCTATGAAATTTGTAGAGCATTTTTATAGGAGGGCACTACGAAATTGGCTATTAAATGCGCTACAGAATGGTGCTACGAACTGGCCATTACAGTCAGAGGTCTTGAATTTGCTACTTCCTCTTGGCTTGGATGCTTTGGATGGAACCAAAGATCAACAGCTGGCAGCTGGAGATCAACATACAGGCTTGGAGGACACATGGAACTAGAGAAGATGCACCCAAGCAACAACAAGACATGTCATTCATATTTTGTTAGAGTTGTTGTCAGCATGCTCCTTGATTTTAGGAGTTTGTTAGATATGTTTGTACAGATGTTAGACTTGTAGATTTTTGTGGAGAATCCTAGGATAGGAAGGCTAGCTCGCACCTCTAGTTGTTGTCTATTGTTTTGATTATAAATACATCAGATGAATGATATGTAGGGTTTGAATGGTTGATCAAAGCTCCCTATTTTGTAATATTTTGACTAAACAGGGTTGTTCTCTGGTTATGTATGAGACTTGAGATATTTTCATTAAAAGAAGTCATCTTATTTTCATCATCTTGTTTCTTATTATTCTAAAATGCTCATGATTGGGTGATCCATATGAGATGTTGTGGTAGTGTTATAATGGATGCTTGATTATAAGGCTGCTATGAATGTTTTTTAGTGTTTTAAGATTCAAGTTCAAGAAGTTATTGTGACTGATTTTTTCTCCACCTAGTTGCTTGAAGGCTTGATGCTTATAGCAGACTTGTTCACCTTCCTCACTAAGTCTTCCTTCTATTCACCTTTATCCTTTAACCACTTACTGAAGTTAATAAAAACCTCATTTTCTTATGCATGCTAGCCCAGATTTTTGTGTTAAAACATTTTTATGTTGAGTTTTGTCCATTTGACCTTTAATCATTAATTTACATTTACAAACCTTTTGATGGGTACTAGGCTTATCCTCTTGCAATATGAGGGTGATTCAGTGCTAACAACATGGATTATGTTTTAAGTGGGGGGTGTATGGTTGAGGTTTTGAGTCCCCCACTTTACCTTATTGATCATGAAATAAAAGGGGGTTGAATGGGCCAACCCCCTCACCCACCTCATACTCTATGTATAATGAAATAAAGAGGGGAGTCGAATGCACCATGCCCACCCCCCTCGACCTCAATCCTTTTATTAAATAAACATTTTATTGTTTCATTAAGCCCAAAACATAATACCTTACACCTATTTCTTGCACGTTTATTTCATATTCAAAAAACATGGTGGAGGTTGGATCGCGTTTGGGTGCCAAAACATCAGAGGTAGAATCCATTTTAAATTTTGATCCGTAGAGATTGGATCATGTTTGGGTGCCGACATAGAAGAGGTGGAATCCATTTTAAATGTTGGTGCATGAGGGTTGTATCATGTGGTTTTCGTATATGGAGGGGGTTCTTTAAACCTTAATACAAAGGGGGAGGGGTCATGTGGGTCATGAAGTTGTGCCCATCCCCCCCATCCACCTCAAACTTAATGTATAATAACATAAAGAGGGGAGGGGTTGAATAGGCCATGACCACCCCCCTCCACCTCAATCATGACTTATACAACAATTACCTCCACATATTAAACTTCCACTTCCACAAATTAAACATTAAACTTATGACTTTAACCTCATGAACTTTTGTTACATGTTAGATTTGTGTATAGGTACCAGATCCTGATCTTGATTTTACCTCCGGTGTGTCAAATCTCAATCTCAATTTTACCTCCAGTGTGTCAAATCTCAATCATGATCTTACCTCCACTTATGTTTCAATTGTGAAAAAAAGGGCACATGTTTAGACAAAGTTTTTGGTTTTAAAGTTTAAAAACAAAGGGTGCATGGGTTGTATGGAGATGTAACATCCCCACTATAATCCCTAGTTTAATTTATGAATATGTACAAACGATGTAAATGTGGACGTATTTTATGTTTTTAAATAAATAAAATGTGATGCCAGCTGTTGGAGACTATGGACAGATATGGGTGTTGATTTTTCCACAACATAAGAGAGTGTCTAAGAGGAATCCAAAGGGGAAATTAATTATGGGTATTAATTCAACCCATTTTCCTTAATTTTATTACCATTGGAGATAACTTCTAATTTTTGTTTCAATGTATGAGATCCCAATCATTAAAGTTATGTAAGAGGATGGGTGTGAGAGTCACATACCATAGTTATAGGAGAGCATGGGGCTAACGTACATTCAACATTAGGTAGAACAAGCAGTCAATTGTCTTTGGAAAATAAAGGAAATTCGTATGGGTAGCTACAAGCAGTTTTTACACATTGATTTTTACATGAAAAATAAGCAAAGAGCATAAAAGGGAGCATTGTAAATAAAGCAATAAGGTTCGGCAAATTATAGAGCATATTGGAGCATATTGGAGCACTTTGGAGCTGAAGATTGAAGAGTCATGTTGTCAAGACTGAAGAATGAACTCTTGTGTGAGGTGCACTGTAACAACAAGTGTTTGTTTTTGTTGCTAGTAGTTTTCCTGGTAGTGAGTTCCCTTGAGTTCTCAGTAGAGAGATTCCTAGTTAGTTGTGCAAGAGAGACCCTAATAAACAAATGGGACGCCTGATGGACTAAGAGCAATGAAGGGGTACATTCCTTGGGTTGGGCAAGTCAAGAGGAAGAGAGATAGAAGAAATTTGGGATAGCTATAGGCGAACACCAGTGGGTTGTGTGATATTGAGTTGTGAGTGGACAGTGAGAGACACCCTTTTCTTGTGGATTCCTAGCCCCAGCTCAAGGGTGACTTGCTGTTGAGATTTGGAACAACAAGTCTACGGTTGGATATAATGTCCTTCTCGTGCAGCTGGTTGTACAACTATTTTTAAAATATAATCTTTTATCTATTTTCCTGTGTTAATTTATGAGTTTAACTATTGTTCATTTTACTCTGTGCATGAGAATGACTTATATGCTATTGTGGTGAAATTATTGGTTGCATTTACGTTTTTAACTAGCATGGACAACTGCATGAACTTGATTTTCATGTTGTTCATAATTTGTTGTTTAAATTTTTTTGTTAATCGACTTTAGTAGTGATGGTAACGAGATTTTGACGTGGTGCTCGAATTGTCACATGTGCTTTGAATAGTTGTTGTGCATAATACAAAGCAGGTTGTACACGTTGTGAATAGTTCTCACGTGCAGTACAAAGGTTGTTGCACGCACGATTTTTCTGAATGAGGACGCAACAATCATGTTCATTTAGAATGATGTAGATGCATTTAATTATATGGTATCAAACAATGGTTAAGTCTGTGTATAATTCGTAGCTGGTAAGCGACAAAAATTTAGTTAGCAGAATTTTTTTGAATTTATGTGTATTTTCTGCAAGTAATGTTCCTCAATTAAATTGGGGGACATTATAGGAGAGGTTTAAAACATATAAAAAATAGTTAGAAGGGGAAATCATGGGTTGTGGACCCCTTCCCATCCACATCACCCTTAAAACGATTGTCTTTGATTTAACCGTTTAACCCTATTTCATAAAACAAAGGAAACTCCAGTAAAAAAAAATAAAAAATTATGTGTTTTATTTATTAAACTTTGTTTTATTATTTGAAATATGTTTTAAATGACTTTAAATCATCTTTCCTTTTAAACAAGTTTCCAACAAAAAAATGCATATTGGTGTGAATCGAAAAATGCTAACCGATGTTTAACGTCGGTGAAGGGGATTTTGACACAACTTAACATGATTTCAAACGTTCATATCTGGCTCATACAATGTCAGATTGGGGTTTCATTTTTTGTGATGCAGAGACCACGAGGAGAGGTTTCTAATGAGAGGACTTACCACTTCATTCAAGCATTGGAGTAGTTTCATGGTTATTGAGGCTTACTTGGAGGAAAATCCTTAGTGATAGTTTTGAAACTTCTTGATCCAGGTGGATATCGGTGGCCACCCACCTCTTCCAACTGGCTCACACATAGTTTTCATCTTGGCAGTTTTTTTCTAGCTTTTTGGGTCCTAAACTTCCAAGGTCATTTTGAGGCCCTAAGCAACATTGTTTGGGCTCGCTACAGTCACACTATATATAGAGTGGGAGTGTGACAACAAAATGTGTAGTCCTCGAATAGACCTTTCCAATGGGATATTGTGCGCCTAAACTGGAGATCATATGCAAAAGTTACAACCCCGGGAAGTTGATGTATCAACTTACCCCATCGGGTCCCACATGAATTTTGGCGCTTCATCTCCTAGGGTTAGATTTTTCGATGTCTAGAGTTTTTTAGTTACTCCTTGATGTTAAAAAGTCTTGGAGGCCTCATTATAATGTGCTCACGAGAATGCGCGTAGCCGCCACATCTCTTCTTAGATATTATCTACCACCATTCGAGAAAGATTGTTTCATTCGACATTTTACAGTTTCAATAGATTTATTTATTGAATAGAAGTTAATTTTCATTGTATCTATGTTATTGTTCTCTCTATATTTGTGTTAATGTTATAGATCTTTGTTTCATTTCGTTCATCTCATAAATCCGGATCACTTCTCGACCTCAGATTTTGATTTCTCCATTGGAGTTGGTATCGTAATCCTGCAAGACATATAGTTATCCTATTTCATATGCAAAAAAATTGCTTTGACTAGTATCCAAAATTGCAAGCAAAGGCATTTTTTAATGAAATTTTTGACCCCATTCTTGCTACTTCTTTGCTCGAATTCAGCTCTGTCAATTCCTTGAACATCTGTGTTATATAGAAATTTAATATATCCATTCAATTTGAGTTCATCTATCAATGGATGACAAGTATTATCCAGTGAAAATGGCCCATTGACGTTTGGAGAACTTGACACTGAATATGCGATATGAATACCAATTCTTCTCTGAGATGCAATTAAAAGCCAGCTTGTGCCTTACGGACTCTGTAATCAATCCATATAACAATAAATGACACTTTCATAATTAGGGTTAGTCATAGAATCAAGAGGACCAAAATGTACATGAAGATGTCATAGGCATAATAAAAGTTTCTAGCGACACAAACAAACTCACCAAGATTATTATAAAATTAACGATGACTATGACATGACATCAATCAAAATTAGCAGGAAATCAATGTTAGTCATTCAATCGGACTCGAAATGCTTAATCATTGATAATCAAAAGAACTTGACTAATTATTGCAGCGAAAAGGATCTAAGTTGGAAGAATTTTGGAGAGGTCTTAAAATGTGAGTGTCTCATCAATACGGTCTATTCCGCTGAGAAAAGAAAGTTTACTTCTTATATGCCCAGTATCGGCAAGGGATGGACATATTCTTTCGGTGTCTCAATCGAAGAATATTAAATATGCATCGATGAACATTGTGTATCAACGAAAGATAGAGTATGCGCGTAGATACCTTATATATCGGTAGGTGGGAGTGATCTTCAAAATTGCTAAAAATGGTCAACTTTGAAGGGAAAGAACATAATATTTGACTTTAACATTTGATGAAAGAGTTTTGAAGGTTTTCAAGTAGCAAAATGTAATAGGGGGGGGCAATTTCTTCTCTTAGAGTAATGGTTTTTTGAAGCGAAGAGAAGAAATTAAGGGAAGGTGTTGTTGTTGGAACAACAGAAAATCAAGATGTTG
This sequence comes from Picea glauca, assembly GCA_000966675.3. Classification (NCBI taxonomy): domain Eukaryota; kingdom Viridiplantae; phylum Streptophyta; class Pinopsida; order Pinales; family Pinaceae; genus Picea; species Picea glauca. The sequence continues at coordinate 1,072,597 of JZKD02S1023397.1, read as the reverse complement.
AGAACTGACAATGGAAGTGAATTCCATGGTAAATATTTTGAGCATTTCTGCAAGCAATGTGGCATAGCATGCCAAAATACCATTCCATATACCCCTCAACTAAATGGATTTACTGAAAGAATGAACAAGACATTGATGGAAAAGGAAAGGAGCATGATCAGTAGTGTCGGTCTGGCATGGGAATTCTAGGCAGAGGAAATCAACACTCCCAATTATGTGGTAAATATTTATCCTTCATTAGTGCTAGTCGACTCAACTCCATATGAGGTATGGTTTGGAAAGAAGCCTTCACTTTCACATCTCCTATTTTTTGGTTGTGATGATTTTATGCATGTTCCCAAGGAAAAAAGGAACAAGCTGGACAATAAGGAAATCAAGTGCATTTTCATTGATTACAAGGATGGAATGAAAGGATATAAACTATGAGATCCGGTGAAAAGGAAAATAATTTACATTCGAGTTGTGATCTTAAGGGAAGTTGGAGGTACTGCCAGGACTGAAGGGGATCAAATGGAGAAAGAAACAGAGAAGTTGGTGTCTGAGCTGAGAAACAACAAACATGATTCATACGAGTCGACTAAATCAAATGAGGAGGTGGAAATACATACTCTGATTGTAAGGAGGTCTAGATGAGTAAGGAAACCAACTGAAAGGTATATTCTATTGGATTTCCATTCTGCATTTGTGTTATCTTCCATCGATGATAATCCCAAGTTGGTAAGGGAGGAAGTTGACTTGATAGAGGGTAAACTATGGAACGAGGCCATAGTCAAAGAAATGGAATCCTTTCAAAAGAATGAGACATGGGATTTGGTCGAAGTACCTATGAAAGGAAACATGTCATTAGCAAGTGGGTGCTCAAGAAAAAGTTGAACATGACATGTCAAGTCAAGAATTTCAAAGCTCTATTGGTAGCAAAAGGCTATTACCAAGTTGAGGGAGTCGACTTTGGTGATATTTTCTCTCATGTTGCAATATAAACTTCCATTATAGTACTAATGTCTCTAGCTACAACACTTGATCTTAAAATAGAGAAAATGGATGTGAAGACAACGTTCCTACACGGGGACCTGGAAGAAGAAATATACATGAAACAACATGGAGGATTGTAGTAAATGGAAAGAAAGAGTTGGTGTGCAAGCTGAAGAGATCCTTGTATGGTCTAAAGAAATCACCAAGGATGTGGTACCAAAAGTTAAACACATACATCTTTAGTTTTGGATTTGTGAGAAGCAAGGTTGATCACCCAAGGAAGAAGGTACTTGTTTCATATATGTAGCTTTGTATGTGGATGACATGATGTTGTCCAGAAACAACATGGATGCTATAAAGGAGGTGAAGATGCAGCTATCCTCCAAGTTCAACATGAAAGATATCGATGCTACTAAGTTCATTATGGCAATGGAGATTAAAAGAGATTGGGAAATTAGAAATCTTTGGTTAAACCAGAGGAATTACATTAAAATGTTCTTAAAAAGTTTCAACATGTAGGAGTATTGCAAATCACTCAAGGTACCTATTTATGTGGGGGGGAAACTAACTCTTGAACAATGTCTAAAGAAACATGAAGAAATAAAATACATGGCACATGTTCCCTATGCTAGTGATGTTGGTATTTTGATGTATGCTATGGTCTACACTCAACCAAACATTACTCATGTTGTGGGAGTATTAAGAAGGTACATGTCGATACCTAGGAAGGAGCACTGGAATACTGCTAAGAAAGTGTTCAAATACTTGCATGATAGAACAGAGTATGTAATCTACTACCAACAAAAACATAAAATTGACAAGGAAGTGAATGCACATGGCTTTGTTGACACCAACAGGGCCAACGATCTTGATGGAAGGAGGTCGACCAATGGATATGTGTTCATATTTTTTGGTGGAGTAATCAGTAAGATGAGTAAGAGATGGGCGGTAGTATCTTTTTCGACGATAGATGATGAATACATGGTGGCCACTCATGCAAGAAAGGAAGTGGTTTGGTTGCAAATATTGTGTCCAGGGATTGTGTTTGAATAACAATCCATGAGGATAAATTGTGATGGTCATTATGAAATTTTTCTTGGCAAAGAATCCAAATTACCATTAAAGGAAAAATCATATTGATGTACAATACCATTTCATAAGAGACATGGTGGAAAATAAGAAGGTATTGTTGGAGAAGGTAGAAACTTTGGAAATCATCGCAGACTCTTTGACCAAGTCTGTGAGTGATGTGAAGTTCTCTTGGTGTAGAGAGGAAATGGGAATTAGTGTCCTAGATCAGCGAATGAAAGTTCTATTTCTTTTTTTTCTGCAAATAACACAACAAGTGGGAGAATGTTGGGTTTTTATATTCTTTGTAGTGGAATCTTAGTCAACCAACTAGCGAGTCGAGTTTGATCGACTGGGTGAATATCGACTTACCGTTTAATTCAACTCAATGGTCAGCCTAAGTCAAGTTGAAGGTCGACATGGTAGTCAACTAGAGGCTGACTAGTGGTCGACAGGTTGGTCCAGTGATGGTCGACATGTGAGCCGACTGGAGATCAAAAGTGGCCAACTGGATGGTTGATTTGGAGCCAATAGGTAACCAATTGGTATTCGAATAGTGGTCGAAACTAGTGATAGAATCATGAGATTCACGAGATCTCAAAGAATTATCTTCATGGATCTATAACAGTTTTTAGACACCATGAATTAGGAATTTCCATGTAAGGATGCCTATAAATAAGACATTATTAAACATTATCTAGAGTAATCACGAGAGTGCTCTGGTATAAGAGTCATGAGTCTATAAAAGGTCATGAAGATGAAAGTCGATTGGCTATAGAATTGTTTTTGTATAAAAGAAAGAGAGTAGGATGATGATTGTGTCTTAGGTATGGACCAAGGTTAATCATGTAACTCTTTATTCGATGAATGAATAAGACAATGAAGGAGCAGAAGTCACTCAAGGAATGTTGGTTTTCTTGGTTAAGGATTTCTAGGGTAAATCTCTATGTACTATGTAATTGTCATTGTTTACTTTATTCATAATTATGTCTTCTCTCTCATGTGTGTTTTAGATTTCCTTACAGTTGAGAAGAGGAGGTTGGGAGGTGGTATCTTGTTGAGAGATTGGATAATTATTGGAAGAAATATTTTCTTGGCTCACGTATTATGGTTTTTTTTCTTAGAGTCACAAGGATGGAGGGCCAAGAAATTGAAAGGTTTCTTAGAGCTAGGAAGTTGGATAGTCTCCTAGTTCGTTGGAAGGATAATTTTGTTCCACTTTGAGAAAGTGGTGAAAGGTGGATTTGGAGGCATATTCCTACTACTCACTGAACTACACTGCTATTAATTAAATTCAAATCAAGGAGGACATATTTTCCTTAGTATTTTGTTATGTTTATGTTTAAATTCTTAAATCTTAAGGTAAACTTACGATGCTACCAACGTCTTCCTTAAACTCATCCTCAAAAAAAATCATTTAAATTCAGAAGATCTATCATTTGGAAAATGTAAAAGTGTTATGGTTATAGTTGTAAGTCATTCCATTTAAAGAACAACAAAGTATGTTTAAAACAAAGCTCCTAAAGCATAGGTATTTAAATAAGTAGATATTATTGCATAGGATCCCCTGGATAGGCTAGACAAGCCCTAGCCCATTTAATTAATAAGGTTTTATGAAACTCGTTCCCATGGTCACTTAAACATTGTCTTTAATCACTTTATTATTATTTTATTAAAAAACATTTTCTTTAATATCTTAATAATTAATTTAGGAAAGATTTAGGAGTTTCCTTGAAGAGGTCCCTTGGTTGGGTTGCTTGGGGTGATCATATTTGATTATTGGTTCGAGTAATTAGAATAGATTATTAACCATTATTGTATGGATTATATGGATTAAAACGTTTTAATTTTAAATTTAAATAATAATTTCGACCATAAACTTTGTTAGTAATATTATTAAATTATTTTGATAATAAATCCAATTATTGGTATTATTTGTATAAATATAATTTAGTATTAACGAATTTTGGTTTATATAATTTTAGTTATTTACAAACAGAATTGTTGAAGAATATTATAACATCCCTAGTTTTAATCCCCAAAAATAATAATGTAATTGTATAAATGTGAATTAGTTCGGTGATTCGATGTGTTGGGGCAAAGATATTGTATTGATTTTAGTGTGGCCGGTTGTCGAATTGTATATTATGAACATTGAAATAATTAATAGAAGTAATAATCATTGGTTGTGATACAAGAATGATGAAAACGATGGGGGGCTATGATTCCACAAGGGAGAGGGGTCCAAAGGGGGATTTTATTTATGGGTATTAATTCAACCCACATTCCTAAAATTATTATCATTGTGTATAACCTTCTATTTGTTTTTGAGTGTTTCCAAAGCCAATAATTAAACTCATGTAAGAGAGTGGGTGTGAGGAGTCACATCCCATAGTTATTGGAGAGTATGGTTTGAAGTAAAAACATCTTTGAGAAGAGTGAGAGTCAAGCAAGCAAGGGAGAAAAAGAGAAGTTCATATGCAGAAGGGAGACAAGTTTTGCATCCATATTTGGGAAGTAAGAAGAGAATAGAGTGCTAGGAAGAGTACTAGCCATGGTATGCTTGAAGGCAGTCATTGTTTGGATGTGTTTTGTGTTGATAAATAGGCGTGTGTGCCTGTAAAATGGGATGTAATCTTGTAGTGTCATTTCTTGTTGAGGAAATGGCTCAAGAGCCTTGTGAAGGTTATTGTGAGCACTCCTTGGGTAGTTGAGATTTATCGGAAGTCCCCATCTAAGAGTTCATGTCCAACTGAGTGCACTGGCAGCCTTGATAAATGAATGGTACAGCCTAAGGGACTATGAGAAGAGAAGGGGGTAGATTCCTTGGGTTGTGCGCGTTATGGGGAAGAGAGTTGGAGGATTGGAATTGTTGTGTGAGTAGAACCTGGGTTTTGGAGTTGTTGTGTGTGGAGTGTGGACAACAAATAGGGTTGAATCTCCTTATTGACTCATAGCCTTGGCTTGAGGGTGATATGTTGTTGAGGGAAAGTGAATAGTAGTGCCTATGGATGGGAGGTTCATCTTTCATACACAACTAGTTGGTTAATTACTAACATATAAGTGTTATGTTGCATTATTATGTTTATTTCATTGTGAAAATGGTTTATATGAATGTTGTGTTTGTTGTTTGCTTGAACAATTGGATTCATATTTAAATATATGTTGTTAGATGCATTTATAATTATGGTATCAGTCAAATGGTTAAATATGCATGTGATTTGTAGCTGGTAAGATACAAGAAATTAATTAGTAGAAAATATTAATTTTTAATGTGTATTTCACACGTAATGTTCCTTGGTGGAACCGGGATACATTACATTATGGTATCAGAGCTTCTGGTTCAAACACCAGGCTTGTATGGACCAAGAACCAGTGTGAATTTGGGAAAAATTGTCGTTACAAATTTGGGTATGTGTGAATTTGGATAAAAATGATGAAAAATTAGAGAGAAATCCCCAAATTCGTGAGCAAATTCAGGTCAGATTTGCCTCGTAACCTTTGAAGAGAGATTTAATGGAATAAACATGTAGAGTTGCAGAGTTAAAATTCGACTTGGAAGGTTTAATTTCACATTTTAATGTTCGTTGTAGAATTTGAGAGAGATTGATGAATCTTCGACTGAGATCGAGTTTGATCTCTAGATCAATGGACCAGATTCATTGTGAATAAATTTAAATACTTATAATATTTTTGGAGTTTTGTAAGGGAGTAGATCAACGACCATGTTTTTTTTTCGGTGTTTACAAAGGAAGAGAATCAACGGTTTGGATTCATTTTAAGCCGTTAGAAAGTTGGAGTTGATCGATGATAAGGATTTGTTTTTGGAGCTTGGAAAATAGAGAAAAATGACAGTCAAGACTCATCGGCAAAGTGGGGAAAATTTTTATGGATCAACGACCGAGATCATGTTGAATGATAGATCAACGGTCCAATTTCATCTGGGACTTGGTTGAAATTTCTAAGTGTTGGAGCTCGCCAAAAGAATTCGTCAATGGTAGGATCGACGAGTTTAGTGAAGAGTTTGGTTCGGCCAAAGGAAATCTATTATTGTTGATGGCCAATGGTTAGGAATCAACATAATTTGGTGAAATTTCCATGCATCGAAAGTAAATCGTCGATCACCAATGGCTGATGACCAGTAGTCAGTGGGATTAGTGCGATGTTCAATTCTTCCAAGAGAAGTGGTCGATCACCGATGAAAAGAAAAGAGGAGGGTGACGTTTCATGCCACTTCAACATACAGATGTCATGCCATGTCATCCAAGTTTATTCCTTAGGATGATGTGTCATGCAATGTCATCATCTATGTGTCATGTCACATCAACATACTTTCCATGTCAGCGAAGATATCGCCAATTGTCGATGATCGGGGTTCAACGAGATTTGTGGGAAATATTGGTTTGCCAAGATAAATGACCAATGGTCGATGGTCAATAATCAAGTGTCAGGGAGATTGGTGAGAAAGTTGGTTTACAAAAATAAATATTCGATCATCGATCATTGATGTAGTGTCGGAAATCAACGATCCATATTATTTTAAGTTGTCAATCGATAGTGGAAATTGATCTCTGAGGTTTGGAAAGGATTAGCGGATGAACGAATCAAATTTCACCTGATTTCAGATCAATGGATTAGATTTAAATGCTTTTATAATAGTAAAACAATCAAATTTCTATGAATTTTTCCAAATTTTGAATATCTTTAACTTGTAGGGTGCTTTTGAGGCCCTAAATGGCGTTTTTACGAAATCAAAATCCACGAAAATAGGGTGTAAATTTGATATTCTTTGTTTTTGTATCTTAAATAAAATAACTCAGAGAGAGGTTTCCAATCAGTTTCTTCAGGTGAAAAACAGAGCTCGTATGAGAAAGTTACAGCTGAAATAGTTAAGGTAAAAATTCAACACCAGTTTACTTCTTAAAGGCATAACTCCTTACTCGGAGGTTTGTTTGGGGCATGGGAGAAGTCAATGGAAATACCATGGACCATATAATACAACCATGGGACCCGATTTGGAATCTGGATAAGTAAAAATGTGAAGGAAGAGAAAGAAGACACCTATATTATACATCGCTAAATATGTAAAACAGTCAAAACTTCTATGGGATGTAACTAACAGTATGGAGCTCGGTTAAGGGTGAAATAATAACAGATTATTCATAAGGTATTAATGGACATATACAATTGATATTGTATCAAAATCCCAAAGGAATTGGTGTAGGGATGCATGAACATGGATAAAATTGTTAATCCAAGAGAAAGTGCAAAGGGGCAAAATTGTCATTTCCAAATCGCTACAATTTTTTACCAGAGCATCAATTTGATAATATGAGAGTTGTTGTGAATTCAATGTTGGAATTATTACTTATGTAACATAGAAAATTTGTCTTGGTTCCTGATATATTTACCTCTGTAAGTGGCAAAATTTGGTGTTTGAGATTATTTACACTAGGGAGAAAAGTGTACAAAAGGGGTAAATAAACAATATTCAATTGCCTATAACTTTCTGCTAAGTACTTAGAATTGAGAAAGAAAGTAGTCATTGGAAATCTATTGGATAGGAGAATATAGATATCCACTTGGAATTTAGTTTTGATCTAGAGGATTCTCAAGGAATCAAAAGGAGGGTTTATGGTGGACTTGAAGGACACCATTGAGTAGAATGGAATTTCAGGAATCCATAACTCTTGGCTCATAAATCAAATTGAGGCATGAGTATGGTCATTGGAAAGGTAATCCAAAGGAAAGCATGAAAGAAGGTATAAGTTCTCCAAGGGAGCATCAAGTTTCTCCATAAGGTTGCAGGAAAAAAAAGGAAATGGATTCCATGAACCATGTAACTACTCGATGTGAAGATTTTTTTTCCAAACAATGTCAAAATTTGGAGCAACATTCCCAGAGGATAGAGTTGAGTGACAAGGGTGGTTGTTGGGTAAATAAGAGTATTGAAACTCATGATAATTATTATGCACAAGTATAAAGGCAAACTTGAAGTGAAACAACCTAATAATGGGAAAAAGGTAGCTGATATTATTAACATAGCATTGATAATAATCAGAGGAGCACTCCAATAGAGAGTGTTGTGTGAAGGGATTTCTATTAAGAGGATAATATTCCACAAATGAGGATTGTGTGGGTTTGTTTTAGATTAATCCTAGGGTCCATTGGACAGGGACGCAGGTCAAGATTGTACAATTGTTTGAAGCATCAAAGAGGTACAAAGGAAGGTACAGGGTTGCAGAGAAGGTGATGCAAGGTTGACAAAGGTCTAAGGAAGAGTAGAGGACTAATAGTATTCAACTGTTATAGAGTCTGAATGGTTTGAAAAGGAAAATAAATATATATATTCACATAAAGCATGAAACTAGTGGGTAAATAATGTTATTGCATGCACAAGTAGTTAAGGAGGACTCCATAGCCTTGAAGGTAGAAATATAGTAAAGGCTACACAACTTGATGCAAGAGAAGGAAAGAGGATATCATGAGATGAAGTGTGACTCATGGGTGGATGATTCATCTCTATGTGCAAGCATGGGAATGCAAGAAGAGGGAATTGTTAGATATGATCTAGCAAATTTTTTCTAAAGTATTTAAAATAAGAAAGCCACTTATGTTATCAAAGTGCATAGTGGAAGCAAAGTACAAGTGCAAATGGAGTGTAGAATTATATTTGGAACATAGTGGTCTTGAATGGCCAAGCAGTGCTTTATAATGAATCACTCAATGAAGTGAAGAAATAAATATAAAATTGAACAAATCCATGGAGGGTAAAGACAATTAGAAATATGGCATAAAAGAATATTTCAAAATGTTGGAATCCTAATCAATGATAATGGTATTTCAAGACCGGTTGGGTCAAGGAAAGGGGAGTATTAATATTCAATTGGAGTATTGCATGTTACAGCACTATGAATATTGATTATTCTAGCCAAAATATGTTGGGACAAGATTCTTTGCATAAAGGAAGCAGTTGTGGGATGGCAGTGCTAGTGGATCTAGTGGTTGGAAAAGTAGAATGGTCGAGTGACGATTGGCTACAAGGTTAAGAATAGGGGCCAATGGTGCACAATTGAGAAGAATGGAAGTGCATAGGGAAACGAGTTTCTACAAGAACTCAAGGACAACCATCTACAACAACAAAGATAAATAAACAAATAAATCTGAAATAAATGTGCATTAGCATGCATGATATGAATGATAGAATGCATGTGCATGAAATAGGCATGAAAGATCAAATTATTGGTGCATATTGATGTGAATTTGTGCATATGTACATGCATGAACATGTTGGTGGCATGCTTGTAGACTGATAATAGTTTGTTGATATATACATATAAAATAATGATGTTATGATATTTGAATAAAACTAATGATGGATTGTGTATCCAGGAAAAATAATTATAGCATGACTAAAAAGGATGATGACAGTGTTGCTTATGGTAGCCATCCATATGAATATAAATGAGGATGGTGAGAATGTTGATAAAAAGGTTGGTGAAGGGAGCCTGTGAACTTTTACAAAATACCAATTTATTAGGTAACATCAATTAATGTAATAACAACCATACATGTATTCTTTTGAGGTTACTTAT
>JZKD02S1023397.1:1040692-1062912 GCA_000966675.3 Picea glauca | reverse complement strand
ACTTATGATGCATAAATATGGAAGGGAATTGAGGTAAGAATTACTTTAGTTAAGTTCTCAATATTTGAATTGATGTAAAGGAAGTAGGCCTTGAGTATACAAATATTATTTGTTGCTTGAATGCATTTATGGGAAATTTAATTGCATATTGTGTTATGTTGGTTATGAGATCATAACCAAGTCAATACAATAGACATACTCCTGCGGTAGTAATGAATGTCATTACATATGGCCATGTTGAGGTTGGATATGGAAAGGTTATAGTTCCATCCAAGTGAAAAATGGTTTTCCCCTATATAGCCAATGTTTGGACTACAACCTCTTTCTCAACACTGAATGGCACTAAGGGATGATGTTCCTAGTGTTGTGTATGGATTGAAGAGGAAGGCATCCAAATGATCAGATAGATTATGGGGAAGAGTTTGGATGATATATTGAGGCATTGGCTAGACCTCCCAACTCACCATGGTGGAATACATGACATAGATATATGATATTATGGAGTCAATGCAATGATGCATTGGGTATATGTGGCCATGGGTATTGACAAATTGGGTTTATTTATTGGTAATATTTGACTGCACTTTGAAAAATTTGGGTGTCGGTAATGCATATGTGAGGAATTATGGTCTTGTCCCATTTAATATGAATAATAGCTAGAAGTGATGGAATTTTTAGATTAATATAATTTTGAAAATCACTTCATGGATTGAATGCAAATGTTGCAGTGAAAAGATATTGTGCATGACATACTAACAACTTGTTTGGCTGCAACAAAGTTAAGTAAATTGAAGGTAGAGTAGTCTTGGATCTGGAAATGATATAAGTCCATAAGGAAGACTAACATATACAACTACAAGATCCAAACAATTATGAAAAGAAATCCCTTGCCCGAGAGATTTTATTTTCCTATTTAAAACAAATTTGAGAAATTAATAATTAAAAATTGTTATGAAATGCTAACAATTTGTTTTGTTGCATGGAAATTGAGAAAATTGCAAGGGAAATGGTCCTGGATATGGTAGGGATGTAAGCACATAAGGAAGAGTGGTATCTACTACAGCAAGATCCAAACAATTATGAGTAGAAAACTCATGTTTGGGAAATTTTGTTTTCCTATGTAAAACAGATTAGAAATCTTTATAATCTAAAATTGTATGATGATGTATCATATTGAATGTATGCATATGATGCAGATGGGATGATTGCCACAAGTTATAGATTGCTAGTGAAATTCAAGCAGAAAGTTGGCATTCATCTACGTAAGAACACCTTGGAAAATGATGGATCGCCTGAGTAACTGTATAACAATAAAAGACATGTTTGACCCTAAAGAGTGAGTATAGTGTGAAGAAACAAGTTTTTAGGCTTGCAGAAGAACCAAGTTTTCATGCCTGAAGAGTAAAATCATGTGTGAGTTTCACATTTGAAGAACTAGGTTGTCAGGCCTGAAGAGCATGTTATCCACAACTCCTAGGGATAAATAAGGAGATGATGTCTCAAGGCCCTCAGGTTGCAGACATAGATTACTGAGAGATAGCCTGACCAGTAGTGTCCACTTGCAAAGGTAGAGACCCACCTCACCACCACATCCCCGGGATCATCCTGACGGTATCCACCACATTAGTTGGCCTCTAGATAACATTTGGTCTTGCTCCATGAGATAAAATCCAAGTGTTATGGTGACTATCATTTCAATATTTTAGGCATTTGATTTTGTTGCATCTATTACTTCTTTTGATTATGTGACATTTTCTTGGACATTATGCTCTTTGCCTTGTTTCACTTTGGTGGTTGACATTGCGCCCTAGTAAGTGGGTCACCCTTAGGGATAGGTATTCTCCTGGGAGGTCCTTTTTGACGAGTCATCGTGCCATTCTCGACCATACTTGTCACTTTCCATACTTCATCCCCTCATATCCTCACCTTTTGAGTTTTTCAGGTGAACTGACCCAAGAAGGGATTGCCCCTCTCTTCATGGGAAGAAGAGGCTGAAGGCCAAGAGGATTGTGGCTGGAAAAAGATAAAATTCAAACCATTAACATTTTAGATTCTCTCCCAGGGATCCCAAGAACAATGAAATGTCTCTCATAAGAAACTAATGGGACCCATAAAAGAATGACTAATAAAAAAATTCCAACTAGGGAGGAGCATGTGTGGGAATTGTTTTTATTACTTAGGAAGAATCCCCACACATAATTCCAACTTGGGGAATCATGATGTAACAAGGGTAGAGTTAAGGTGGGAACATTTTTTCATTCTTAGGTAGAAGCCCCACCTTGGCTTCAACCTGGAAACATCCTAAAAGAATAAAAGGCAATAAATGATCTTGGGAAAAGGTTGCATTAAAAACAAAGGTGCAACACATCCTCTACAAAGGGACCCATAAGTGAGACACTAAAACCCCTTGTATTTCATCAACCCCATACCCAAAAGTATTCCCCTCATCCATGACACATCATCCACATGACTTAGAAGGATTTCCCCTCGTAAAACACCCCTAAACTTGAGGTACGATTCACCCAATAGGTCATTTTGTCAACCCTCCCATACCTAAACTTGGAAAGATGCATAGGGTCTTTGAGCATTAGTTTATTTTGATGATGTGGTTTAAATGTACTTGCTTATATTTCTCTTTTATTGATTTTATTTTCTCATCATGATTCTTTGACTTGATATCCTCGGAGAGCATATCCATTTGTCTTTGCAAGACCTAGATGGTGGACAATTTTGGAGGAACAAGCCTAGCTTGGGCTTCCATGGGGCTTGAAGCCCACAGGTTGGATGACATGGGCCCACATGCCAAGTAACAAATACATGCCTTTGGAGGCTTAGAAGACATCATGGAGAACCTAACCTAGCCCCTACCACCCAAACTATTTTCTTAAGAAGGCCAAAACGTCATCCTTGAGGGCTTGACATCATAGTAGGGATAGGGTTTGGTGGTGGTTGAGGAAACTTGGCAGGTTTTGAAGGAAGGAAGCCATGGATTGTGGAGAAGAGGCTTGGATCGAGGAAACGTGGCCTTTGGAGGCCTAGTTCACCCTTCTCTTACTCCAACGTCTTGCAAAAATGCCAAAATGTCACCCTAGAAGGGTAAAGTCTTACTCAGGGTTTTGTTTATGTGCAAATTATGGATTAAAAAAGTATTATTTTGTGTAAAGGGGCAAGATTAGGGATGTTGACCCCTTATCTTGTGGTTTACCCTAAATTATGTGGAAAAACTATGTTTAGAACATTTTGTATAAATAGAGATCATTTTTATCTCATTTTCATCATAGTTCTCCCATTGTGAGAAGCCTTCCTAGATGAAATTTGCACCCTCTTTGGGAAATCTCTATCTCTTGTGATTTTTTTATGGTTTCTTTATGCTATTGGTGGAAGAATTAGTGTACTACCTCTCTTGGAGCTAGTTTCTTGCATTTCTGGTGGATTTATCTTGGTAAAAGAAGGTGTATCTTGTCATTACTTGGACTAGATAAGGATTATATCTTGTAGTTGCTTCATTACTTGGTTACAATTTTTATTTGATAGACTTCTTGGGGAATATAATTATTTACAGCCCCACCATATCTATCATTATTTTCTTGAGATAATTTGTCGCTTGAGGTTTTATTAGGAGAAGTAAAAGGGTTTGCACCCTCCTAGTACTTCCTAGTTAGTCTTGCTTTCCTTGGGGAGTAAAGGGGATTACACACCCAAGGAGATAGCATTGCTATATGCTTTATTTTTTTACTCCATAACCCAATAGCTAAAGGCACTAAATCCAATTTCATTAGAGAAATAAAATCTTACAGCGGTTAACGTGAAAACTCTAGATTTTGAGATTGTCTAAATTGGAATCAATTCTATGCTTTATATGCTTGGTTTAGCCACTAGGGAGTCTCTTTTTGGTAATTTCTTCTTGCTGATGTCGGATCATTTTATCTACAAGCATTAGGGCTGCAGAAACCCTAATATAACTTTCTTAATAACTCACAAACCAACCGTCAAAAGTTGCTAAACGTTTGCCCTATCCTCTACTAGTCTCAACGCACTTTTTGGGTAGATTGTTGGAAACTTTTGGTGGTTGATATATTTGTTGTAACAACTTGTATGCTACATACATAAGGCTACAATTATATCTCTGCAATACTAATTTCTTACAGCCTTTTTTCATGCTAAAGTCTTGCTCTTTCATACTTGAGTTAAACTAGTCATTGCTAGCTTGTCTCTTGCAATCTTAACTATACTTTTAGAAACTTTATTTGCATCTCTTATTATCATTTTGTTGCTGATATATATTATTGTTTATTTTTTCAATTAGGGACAGCAATCTTAACTTTCTTTTCCAACATATTATTGGGCATGTGTCTTCGTTTTACTTGTGTCCCGGGAAGGTACAATCACTACTTGGAAAGTCTACTGCATTGTGGCATATATTCTACCATATACGAGACTCTTTTCAAGACCTTATTACCTTCCATCATTGACCTATAGGGGGATTCTTCTCCATCTCTTGATATTCCATCTCATTTCCCCCAGGGTCACTGGAATTCCCCCATTGAGGTGATTACTTCATCTCTAAATTGACAGGAATATCTATCTAAGGTGACAATGGGTAGGTGATCTCTTATTTGTCTCCATTTTGTGGTTGGGTCAGGATTTTTCCAACCTACAAATTGTGTGATAACATTTTGGTGTTGTTGATGGGGATGATTTTGAATCCTCTTCTAAACCCTAACGACACTTTGGAAAGTTATCCCAAATATTTTCCCTAACTTTCTTGGTGACTCCACCTAAACGAAATTCCATGTACACCTTTGATGATCTCTTCTTGAAGCTCATATGGTGACTCCACCTTCCCATAATACATTTTCCCTTAATATTGTCTCCTCGGGGAGGTTAAAACCTTCTAAGATTTACCAAATAAGGCCTCCCCTCAAGCTTCATGTTTTCAAAACCCTTTTCCACAGTACCCTTCCCCTTTATCCAATGTCTCACCCTTGGGAAAAATACCTTTATAAACCCCTTAACATGGCCACCATCTATGGATAGCCTAACACAATGCCAAAAGAGTCTCACAAATGGTTGCCAAAGTTTTCAGAAAACAATTTCACCACTACAAACGATCATCTCCATGTCATAGACCGAGACATGGAAAATGTAGAAGTGGAACATGAGGATGTAGCCATGAGGCTACTAGCCTCATCTTTGATCGAAGATGCAAAATGGTGGTTCATATGGATACCTGACAATCACATAGCATCTTATGAGGATTTTTTCAAATCATTCAAGAACAGATGGACAATGAAAAAAGACAATTGGATGTTTGAAGCTCAGTTCAATCAGATAAAGAAAAAGGAGAACGAGTCAGTGAGTGAATTTGACACCAAGTTCAATAGATTATACAGTCATATTCTGAAAAATTTGCATCCCACCACTGCAACAGTTCATCTCCTCCATGTGAATGCATCTGATGGGAAATTTCTCTTTATTCTGAAGGACAAGAAGCCCACCACTTTGTCACAATCAAAAGAGTGTAGTGAAAATATTGAAGAAAATCTCCTTGACTCAAAGGTTGATCCTTTTCAATATCCTCATGTCAAGGAAGAAGCAAAGACTAAGGCTTCCAGTAGCGGTGCTTCTTATCCAATTTCCCTCTTGACTCAAAAGATAGATTAGATATGTACTCAATTTGTTCAAGCACAGAATCAGATCATGTGTCGATTAACTACGGTGGAAAGAAATAAATATTCCCCCAAACCTCAGTTTACTAGACATCATAGAGATGCCAGAGGTTGGAAATAGAGGCCTCAACAAGAGACAAAGGCCCATGATACTTTGCAACCCATTCGAATGATCAAAACAGAAAAAAAACACCTTGGTGTTCTCTGTTCCAAGAACCTCACCAAGAGGATGAGTTTCCCCGACGAGATGAAGATTCTTCGACAGTATGAACTTCATGGATATGATATCTAACTTCCATGAGGAATAAGTCACACAAGAATAGATCGACAAATCTAGAAGAAAAATCGAAAGAGAGGGGAGACTCTGGGCCTTGAATCAGTTGATAGACGATCAGAAGAAGGAACTAAAAAAGAGGGAATACTTTACATACACCAGAATAAATAAAGCTTCATCCCCTCCATCACAACCTACCACTCCTCCTCCCTCTATAGAGAAGGTGGTCCCACCACTTCCACCTCCAATGCATGAGTTTCTTCCAAAGCCAGCTCCAACATATGAGATTCAGTTGAACATAGATGTTGTAACCATGTTTGGGAAGTTAAATATGATGGTTCCTATGATAGAAATGTGAAAAATCCCTTTTGTAAGGAGGGAAATCTTGAAATTATTACAGGTACAGAATGAGAAGGAAGATCCTTCGATCATTTTGAACACCATGTATCTCGATCGGCAAAAGCACAACAATCCTCCTTTCTATCTTTCATTGGGCATGAATGGCCTCTGTCTGAACAACTATATGCTGGATTATGGGGCCTCTGCAAATTTCATGTCATTGAAGGTAATGGATAAACTTGGTTTGAATATGACTTGACCCTATGGAAACGTATGCAATATTTGTTCTAAAAGGGTCAATATTTATGGGTTGTGTGAGAACGTTGAGGTATTTTTTATTGATTTTCCACATATCATCCTCCTTATGAATATAGTAGTGATTGATGTCTCAGATGCTTGGGGGATGCTCTTATTGAGGAGTTGGTTTGTTTCCCTTGGGGGTTTCCTTTGCATGGATATCACCCATGCACACATTCCCATGGGAGATGGAACTTTTGAGGTATTATACAGTCAAAAGCGAGTCGAAAAGCATGTGATGGATCCCAACAGTCTTGACTATACAAGTGAGGATGAGTTTGATGAAGTTTCAAACACCATTGAGTACAATCCATGGGACTTACCTTTCATGTAGGAGGATTTCATAGACACACTACTCCCAAGGACATATGAATGTAAAGAAAAACCTGCAAAGTTCCAAGGGAAAGAGCCAGGGTCTATCCAAATACTGAAGAAAGAAGATAAAGAACGCAAAGAAGCCATAAAAAATGAAGTCAACACAGAACCTCCTTTCTATCCATACATTGAGAATATACCTTACATCAACTACAATGAAGGAATTTTTGCGTTCATGTGGGATAAGAATAAGGGAAATCCTAAATATGACCAGAAGGATGAAAACTCATGGCTTGGCCCTTACATCATCAAGAAGAAGTATGAGAAAGAGAAGTATTATTTGATAGCTTTGGACATTGGGAGAAAGATGACATTGTGAGTGGATGGGTCACTTCTTCGGCCCTATGTTCATATCACTTGACTTCTTCACGACCTAGGCCCCAGGTAAGTAGGTAGGTCATATTTCTTTCCTTTCATTTGCATCTTGATTTCTCATGATAGTTTAGATGCATTTCATATTTCATTTTTCTTTACTTGCATCTTGATTTCATGTTTAGTTTATAAGTTTAAAAAAAATGCTAAAATTTTCTTTCCTAGATTAGTTTAACTTTTTATTTTGATGTATATGGATGAAGGGTGATAGAACCACCCTGTATTTTACAGTGTGATGTTTCAGTGTAGGAACAGGTCCAGGAGATGTTTCGGTTCTCATGCACTCTACAACGAGCACATGTCCCCAAGTAGGATCCAGATGTTATCCCCAACTCCTAGGAATAACTAAGGAGATGATGTCTCGAGGCCCTTAAGTTGTAGACATGGAGTACTAAGAGACAACATGACCAATAGTGTCCACTTGCACACACATAGACCCACCTCACCACCACAGCTCCAGGATTGTCACGACGGTATCCACCACATCAATTGGCCTCCAGAAGACATTGCATCTTGATCCATGAGGTACAAGTAAGGTATTATGATGAGTATCATTTCAATATTTCAGGCATTTGAGATCGTTGCATCTATTGCTTATTTTGATCATGTGACATTTTCTTGGACATTATTCTCTTTGCCCTATTTCACTTTGGTGGTTGATATTGTGACCTAGTAAGTGGGTCACCCTTAGGGATAGGTATGCTACTGGGAGGTCCTTTTTGATGAGTCGTCATGTCATGCCCAACCATACTTGTCACTTTCCACACTTCATCCCCTCATCTCCTCACCTTTTGGGTTTTTCGGGTGTACTGACCCAAGAAGGGGTTGTCCCTCACTTCATGGGAATAAGGGGCTGAAGGCCTAGAGGCTTGTGGCTGGAAAAAGATAAAATCCAAACCATTAACCTTCTATATACTCGCCTAGGGATCTTGAGGAAAATAAAGTTCCTCTCATAATAAACTAATGGGGCCCGTAAAAGAATGACTAATAACAGAATTCCAATGAGGGGGGAGCATGTGTGGGCAATGTTTTCATTTCTTAGGTAGAATCCCCACACATGTTTCCAACTTGGGGAAGCATGATGTAGCCAAGGTAGAGTCAAGGTGGGCACAATTTTTCATGCTTAGGTAGAAGTCCCACCTTGGCTTAAATATGGAAACATCCTAAAGGAATAAAAGACAATAAATGGGCTTGGAGAGTGGTTGCATTGAAAATGAAGGTGCAACACACCCTCTACAAAGGCACCCATATGTGAAACACTACAACCCCTTGTATGTCATGAACCCCATGCCCAAAATTCTTCCCCTTATCCATGACACATTATCCACATGACTTAGAAGGAGGTCCCCTCGGGAAACACCCCTAAACTTGAGGTAGGATTCACCCAATAGGTCATCTTGTCAACCATCCCATACCTAAACTTGGCAAGTTGCATAGGGTCTTTGAAAATTAGTTTATTTTGATGAAGTGGTTTGGATGTACTTGCTTAGATGACTCTTTTATTGATTTGATTTACTCATCATGATGCTTTGACTTGAGATCCTTGGAGGGCGTATCCATTTATCTTTGCAAGACCTAGCTGGTGGACAATTTTAGAGGAACAAGCCTAGCTTGGGCTTCCATGGGGCTTGAATCCCACAGGTTGGACTCCAAGGGACCACATGTCGAATCACAGAAAAATTCCTTTGGAGGATTTGAATACATCTTGGAGGACCTAACCTAGCCCCTACCACCCAAAGGATTTTCCTAAGAAGGCCAAAACATCATCCTTGAGGGTTGAACGTCATAGTAGGGCTAGGGTTTGGTGGTGGTTGAGGATACTTGGCACGTTTTGAAGGAAGGAAGCCATGGATCATGAAGAAGAGGCTTGGATCAAGGACACGTGGCCTTTGGAGGCCTAGTTCACCCTTCTCCTACTCCAACGACTTGCAAAAGTGCCAAAACGTCACCCTAGATGGGTGACATCTTACTTAGGGTTTTGTTTATGTGCAAATTATGGATTAAAAAAGTATTATTTTGTGTAAAGGGGAAATATTAGGGTTGTTTACCCATTATATTGTGGTTTTCCCTCAATTATGTGTACAAGCTATGTTTAAAACATTTTGCATAAATAGAGATCATTTGTATCTCATTTTCATCATAGCTCTCCCATTGTGAGAAGTCTTCCTAGCTGAAATTTGCGCCTTCTTTGGGAAATCTCTATCTCTTGTGCTTTTTTTATGGTTTCTTCATGCTATTGGTGGAAGAAGTAGTGTGCTACCTCTCTTGGAGCTAGTTTCTTGCATTTATGGTGGATTTATCTTGGTAAAAGAAGGTTAATCTTGTCAATACTTGGACTAGGTAAGGATTCCATCTTGTTGTTTCTTCATTACTTGGTTACAAGTTTGATTTGCTAGACTTATTGGGGAGTATAAGGATTTACAGCCCCACCATATCTATCATTTTTTTCTTGAAATAATTTGTTTCTTGAGATTTTACTATGAGAAATAAAAGGGTGTACAACCTCTTAGTACTTCCTAGTTAGCCTTGCTTTCCTTGGGGAGTAAAAGGGATTACACCCCAAGGAGATAACATTGCTAGCTCTTTTTTTTTTTGACTCCATCACCCAATAGCTAAAGACACTAAATTCAATTGCATTAGAGAAATAAAATCTTGCATTGGTTAATGTGAAAACTCAGTTGAGATTGCCTAAATTGTAATCAATTGTATGTTTTATGTGCTTGGTTGAGCCACTAGGGCATCTCTTTTTGATAATTTATTCGTTTTGTTTTCATATAATTTTATCTACATCCATTAGGGATACATAAACCCTAATACAACTTTCTTAATAACTCACAAACCAATTGTCAAAAGTTGTTAAAAGTTTGCCCCTATCCTCTACTAGTCTCAGCACACTTTTTGGGTGGATTGTTGACAACTTTTGGTGGTTGATCTCTTTTCTGTAAAACATTGTATGCTACAACCACAAGGTTGTAATTATATCTCTGCAATACTAATTTCTTACAGCCTTGTTTCATGCTAAAGTCTTTCTCTTTCATACTTAAACTAGTCATTGCTAGCTTGTTTCTTGCAATCATAACTGGACTATTAACAACTTTATTTGCATCTATTAATATCATTTTTTTGTTGATATATATTACTATTTATTTTTGCATTAGGGACAACAGGCTTAACTTGCTTGACCAACATATTATTGGGCTTGTATCTTTGTTTTCCTTGTGTCTTAGGAAGGTACAATCACTACTTGGAAATTCTACTACGTTGTGGCATATCTTCTACCATCTACGAGGATTTTTTCAAGCCCTTCTTACCTTCCATAATTAACCTATAGGGGTACTCTTCTCCATCTCTTCATCTTCCATCCCATTTCCCCTAGGGTCACTAGGATTCCCCCCTTTAGGTGATTACTTCATCTCTAAAGTGACAGGAATACCTATCTAAGGTGACAGTGGGTAGGTGTTCTCTTAATTGTCACCATTTTGTGGTTGGGTCAAGATTTTTCCAACCTACAACTTGTGCGATAACAAATTGAACTCTTATGTGAGTCGCACTGTCAAAAAACTAGGTTGTCAGGCTTGAAGAGTGAACTCTTGTGTGAGTTGTACTACAATAACAAGGTCATTGCTAGTTATTTTTCCTAGTATTTTCACTTACAACGAATCCCTTGAGATCCCAATAGTGATATTCCTAGTTACATGTGTCAGAGAGACCCTCATAAATGAATGGTGCAGCCCTATGGACTAAGGATAGTGAAGGGAGCACATTCCTTGGGTCAACCCTTATAAAAAATAGTACAATGGGATAAAAGTAGTGAAGGGGGTACATTCCTTGGATTGGGTAGGTGTATGGAGGAGAGCTGGTGGAAATTGGGATAGTTGTAGGAGAATGTAAGTGGTTTATGTATACGTTTCGGGCTAGAGTGGCTATGTATATATATATATATGTTTTGGGCCAAGGTGCCTCTATATCTATGGTTATTGGGGTCGAAGTGCCTATATATTTATGATTATTTATTTATTTATTTATTTATTTTTATTTTTATTTTTATTTTTTTTTGGGGGGGGTGGGGGGGACGCCTATGTATTTTATGTTTTAGGTTGGAAAGTCTATGTGATGTTGGGTCAGAAATCATTTATGTGGATTAAAGGCCAAAGATTCCAGCATTGTAATTGTATGCACACCTAGTGGTGTTGTGCACTAAGGAAAGTGCAAAAATAACGGGGAGGGGAATGTAACATCCTCAGTTTTAATCCTCGCAAATTATAATGTAATTGTATAAATGTGAATTAGTTTGGTGAGCCAATGTGTTGAGGTGAAGTGCCTATATTAATTTTAATGTGGTCGGGGGGGCGAATTGTATATTTTGAACATTGAAATATTAACAAAAATAATAATCGCTAGTTGCGATACAAGAAGGACGAAAATAATGGGGGGTTATAATTCCACAAGAGAGAGGGGTCCAATGGGGAATTTTATTCATGGGTATTAATTCAAGCTACATTTCTGAAATTATTATCATTGTGTATAACCTTATATTTGTTGTTGAATGTTCTCAAAGCCAATCAATAAACTCGTGTAAAAGGGTGGTTGTGAGGAGTCACATCCCATATAAGTTATTGGAGAGTATTGGTTGAAGTAAAATAATCTTTAGGAAGAGTGAGAGTCAAGCAAGCAAGGGAGAAGAAGGGAAAGTGAGAGTCAAGCAAGCAAGGGAGAAGAAGGGAAATTTGTATGCAGAAGGGAGACAAGTTTTACATGCAGATTTTGGGCAATAAGAAAATAATGGAGTGCTAGGAAGAACACCACCCATGGTATGCTTGAAGGTAGTCATTGTTTGGTTGTGTTTTATGTTGAGAAGGAGGCTTGTGTGCTTGTAAAACGGGCTATAAGCCTATAGTGTGATTTCATGTTTATGAAATGGCTCAAGATTCTTGTGAAGGTTGTTGTGAGCACTCCTTGGGCAACTGAGATTTCCTGGAAGTCCCTACTTGAGTTTTTTGGGCCAATTGAGTGCAATGGAAGCCCTAATAAACTAATGGTATAGTATGAGGGACTGTGAGTAGTGGAGGGGGTACATTCATTGGGTTGTGCAGGTTGTGGGGAAGAGAGCTGGAGGATTGGAACTATTGTGGGAGTAGAACCTGGGTTTTGGGGTTGTTGTGTGTGGAGATTAGATGACGAAAAGGGCCAGATCTCCTTGTGGACTCATAACCTCAACTCAAGGGCACTTTGTTGTTGAGAGAAAATGAATAACATCACCTATAGTTGGAAGGTTCATCCTTTGTACGCAGCTAGTTGGTCAATTATTAATAGATAAGTATTTTGTTGCATTGTTATGTTTATTTCGTTGTGCAAATGATTATGCTATTGTTTACCATTTGCTTGAACAATTGCATTAATTTAATATATGATGTTAGATGCATTTAAAACTATGGTATCAGTGAAATGATTAAATATGTGTGACAAAAAATTAATAAGTAAAAAATCTTAATTTTTAATGTGTATATCAGTGAGTAATGTTATATGAAATGAAAATGAAAAGCACTTTATATTTTTTGCAAGTATAAGTTTAATATGACTGGTATTAATTAAATGGGCACCATTTTCATTTTCAGAGCTTAGAAAAACTATTATTAATTTAGTGGTTATTTTAAAACCAGATCTCTTTGTTTCCCAAAAAAAAACTTAATTGCAAGTCACATAAATTACTTTATAATGTACACATAACTTATTCAAAATAACAAATCATATAAATCAGATATAATGTGCACAATATGCATCAAAACAACATTGAGTGACGATTTTCTTCGTTTGTAATTTACAAAAATACTTTGGCAGGAGAAAAATAGTCTGCTTATTAATTTTTTGAGAATTTTGTATCACATGGAAAGAACAAAAACTTTAATGAGAGCTTATATTTCTAAGCCTGTAGCATAAATCTCAATTCTATATTATCGTTTATTTATGAGAAAATAAACAAAACAAACAAACTTGGAGCTTAAGGCGCTCCCTGGGCTGCTTAACAAGAGCAGATCCATTGATTCCTATAATCTACTGACAAACAACTAAATAAACAAAATTCAATTCTCAGTACAGGAGGAGATTTGCATGGCACCAAACTCCCAACAAAAGAAATTATGTCCATTCACGGTCTCCTTTGGTGATAGCATAAATGGCATATATTATTCCTGGTAAGTAACCCAGCAGCGTCAGCAGCAGACATATCCAGAATTCAGCCTGTCAGAATACAACAACAAAACCATCAGTTGTGATAAAGATTATGAATTTATCCTTCATGCAGAAACCAGAAACTTAAGATTGAAGGTGCTCACATGGCAGCCAAATTTGAGAAAGACTCCCAAAGGAGGAAGAATTATGGCCAACAAGATATCTACACAGTTTGCAGTGCCCTCCCTCATGATGATGATACTKCTGCTGTGAAAGCTTATTATTCAGATTAGAAAATATCAACACGCCCTAWCAAACCACAGAACCACTGCCAATCCCAATTCTTATCCTTGAAATTAAGTGGTGATGGTGAGAATGACAYCAGAGAGTCCTCTATTTAAATGCAATTCACACCACTGTCTCTCCATTGAAGAAGCCCCACTGAGACTGCTGATGTTGTTTGCTGACAGCTGAAGTTTGATAGAAAATAAAAAAATGTGTCATGCATATAGTGTATTCCAGCTTTATCCATGTGAACACTGCTGGCTACATGTGGTCCATTAATGAGAAGTTGCTTTCTGAATTCCAATATTGTGATTTTCGTTGGCATGTCTACATCACAGCTCACGGTTTGCACGTGATTTGTTGAACAAAATAAAGTAACTTTTTGAAAGATGGTAAACTCTATCATGGTTAGGGATTGTTGAAATAATTTATTATGTGATTATTTATTTGATATAATTTATTGGTGGTTTTGTAAGGGAGTAGATTTTCTGGATGTTTAATGTGTTTGGATTTTAAGTTATTAATTGTTTTTTAGAATTTTTAATTAATAAAAAATATTTTAATTATTTATTTATAATAATAATAATTTAATTTTAAAATTATTTATGAGTTGGACATCAAATTAATATATAAGATATTTTTATTTGTAAAAAAAAAAAAAAAATCTTGATAAAATCTATTAAATTAAACATATAATTTTTTTAGAAAAAACATATGTTCTTAATCATTAAACTTACTCATTAAAAACAAATTAATAAATAATTTTTAATCCTTTCTTAATTTAAATATAAATTTTACTTAATTTAAAAATATATATATAATACAATTTTACATAGTACTTTAAACAGAAAGAGATAGATTTGTTTTTACATATGCTCTCTCCAACACAATGTGTAAGTTAGTTCATTCGTTCGTAATAAAGCTTCCAATGACCAATTTTTTTCGTTCATAATAAAGCTTCCACTGACAATCTTTTCTTTCTCTTTCATGTATTGCTTTTATGGGAAAACGCACCAACCTTTCCTTTGGACATTCACGTGAGTAATGCCCTTTTCTCTATGCACAAAAGAAGGTATGTTGCCCTGCTAATGGAATTATATTTTTTAATGAGACTTAACTTCATGGAATAGAGAATGCATGTAGCCCCTTTGGCACTTCTCATTTTTTTATTATTTTGATGCAACTTCTTGGAAAGATTGAGTATATTGTGGGTATGTTCTGTTTATCATAACTTCAACTGAAAGGTTCTCGTTTTATAAGGGTTTTGGTATGAATAGTTGAGCCCAACAAGAAAATGACTTAATTTAAATTTATCGTTTTAAATCACTTTATATTTAAAAATTGTTTATTTTCTCGATCTTTCTTGGTAACTCAAAAATTAAAATACTTTTATTTAATTTTTTAAATTATATTATTTTGTTAGTAAAGTATATGTCACAAAGCAATGATCAATGTTTATTGATGATTTATTATAATTAATAATAATCAAAATTAATTCATACGTTAATCATGCAACTTCACAATGTGCTTGGGTATCTTTCAAAGCTACATAAATTTGGGGCACACTCTCCACATCCTCCATAATTAATTATACTTACATTATTGAGCTTCCCTGGTTTACGCTTAGAGACATGAACGAAATGTCACTTTCTCTACATACACACATAACAAACTTTTTTTTTCCAACTGGAAAATTTCGCAATTATATATTATATAATTTGTTTTCATGCCAAGAGGTTACAATCATAAACTAGGTAGAATCTATTGAAATAACAGGTAAAAACTTTCTCCCATACCAGTCTATTGATGAGTAAAAGGAGAAAAGTTTTGATGGATAGTGACGAAATAAGGAAGTTGCTTGATAACTAAAAAGAGAGTTGTTAGAACATACAAATCAGAAGAGTAAGGGAGAGATCTGAAGTCTGGAAATGAAAAATTCCAACTTTCATATTGAGAAAGTCCTCTCGGGAAGGAGGAGAGAACTGATCTTTAGTAAAGAGATAGTGAGAAGAGGGGACCCTCATGACCATCGATCTAGGGGTTATAAGATAGGATACCCTCTTTTTTCTGGAGCATTGTCTTTGAAAGTTGGTCGGCAGATTTGTTGTGCTCACGATAGATATGATTGAAGCTGATTTTTTTGAATGTGTATTGTAGATGTCGAATTCTGTCCTTCCAAGACAAACTATGTTCTCTTCTCATCTCTTGTTGTATGCCTTTAATGAAGTTATACTTTCTTGTGCATGATAGTGTGAGCAATTGCATATTGAGAATGATGTATTAGAGAAGGGTTGTAGTCCCTTTATTGCTTCTCATACTTCTCTTTAGTTTTCTTGTTAAGCTTCTTGCAAAGATCATGTCAATTATGAGTGTTGGCACCCAAGGTTTTGGGGAAGTTGTGCATGAGCGCCACGATTTAATTATGTGCATGTGCCCATGAAGATACATTGTGTGGCGCAAGGAAGGATCAATAGCAGTGACGGTCAAAGGAAGATTGTGCGTGCCAACCCAGTTTTGCATTGTGTGCAAGGAATCAAAAGAGAAGATTGCATGCAGTGAATCTGAGTGTATCTTTGGGAATATTTTGTAATCAAGTACTATGAGGACACGAAGGTATGGATGAAATAGCAATTTAGTTAGGATCGCCACGCTCCAGGAAGATTCAAGGATTGCATGCAAACAAGCAAGCATGCAGATCTAGCGTTCACTCAAGAGAGTGGAGCAGAGGGTGGAGCAGAACAATCAGTAGAGTAAGTAAGAACATAGCAGAGCATGGACAGATAGAGAGAGTTCCAGATCGAAACAAGGAGTCGGATAGAACAAAAAAGAAAGAGTTCCATACATGTCCAATTTTGTCCAAGTCTTGTATGAGTCTGTACTAGAGTCAAAATAGTAAATGAAGAAAAGAGAACAAAGCGCATAACACAGTGGAATGTAATGACTATTGAATGAAACTAGAGTGGATGTTGTGGAGTTCTTTGTCATGGGTCTTGTCTCTATATGCATTTTGAAGTTAATGAATTTAATACACAGTCTTTTTCTCTTTGTAATATGTTATTTGTGTTATGAATTGAATCTATATTTGTCTTACTAGTTCATGCTTATTATTCTATATCTCATTATGAATGAATAAATTTATTTTCACCTGAGAGGCTTCCCTGTATGCAATATCCCTTTGCATCTGACATAGACTATCGGTCTTTGTGATTCTCATGGTGTCTCGAGTGAGACCTTCTTTGGTCCTAGACTGAAGATTGAATATGTTGATGTCTTGCGGTTTTTGTTGGTCAAGCTTGATGAACCCTGGGTCTTAATCCCTTTAATGAGGAGAGTGGATATAATCTGATTGAGACAACAATGAGCATGATCCTTGCAATACTTTTCCTTCCTCATGACCTCAACTAAGGTCATAGGTTCCATAAAGGTTTTGATATGAATTGTTGATACCTACAAGGAAATACTTTAAAACTTGAATTCCTCATTACAAGAGAAAACATGGACATATTTAATGAGTTCTAGGACCTCTCTCTCATATCCCTCAACGATTCCTATACTTTGGTGAAGGTTATTAAATTCAACTAGTTTCCAATCATATTAGTTTTCATATAAGTCCTTGTGCTTAAAATATTATTTGAACTTGCTCCACAAAAGATCCTTCTCCTTCATCTTCTTTAATGTGCTTTGGTTCTCTTCCATAATGAATCGTTTATTCTCAAATTAAACGTAGTCACTCTCATATTTGTATTGCTCAAAAATCCATGGAACTTCAATTACTTCATTCTAAAAAGACACACTTCATCCTTTCATCTATTCTTAGCTTCATCATCAAAGACAAGGGATTTAGCCAAGTTTCAAAATTATTTCTCCAAGACTTCTCTATTTGTCTAGTTGTTCATTCTTTTTGTGAAGGAAGTTTCTTGAGTAGAATCATAGCAGGTTGTAGTTTATTGGGGAGGACCCTCTCCATGATGGATTAGAGGAGTAAGAATATATGAAGTATTCTTCTTGACCTTTTTGTGGGGATTTTCCTTTTCTTGATTATATGCAGTTCAACTTCCAATTACATGTTTTTCTATTGTCTCATTATTATCTCTTAATTTCCTTTGGATTTCCAATGAATCTATGTAAATTTTCATGTGCTTTACAAGATGAAAATCTCTCACTTTTTGCACATTGTCCCACTTGAAGTGAAAACCCATATTTTTCAATATCATATAATATGTGGTGATTGGGGAAAGACTCCTAGCTAAAAAATTTCTAGGAAAATTTGTAGGTTCCAATCCAATATGAAGAATTTTGAAGCAATATATTATTTGTAGTGGTAACATAAAACATTTTGTCAAATAATGAAATTTAATTATAGTGACAATAACAACAATGTTTTCTACTTGTGAATGGATTTTTCATAGTGACAACAAGATTCTCCATCAACTAGCGTAATGTTTTCAATAAAAACAGCACTCATTTATAGAATCTTTCCAACAACAATAGTTGTTGACACAATATTTACAATGGTTCTTTATTTGTGTAGTATTTTTTGAGAAGACATTTGCTTTCATTTCCTTCTTCGTAGCTACATCAACATGTACTTGGGAGACAAAGATAAACCCAAAGTTGTAGGGAATCTAATGGTGCATTTTCTTGGTTCAAGGTATGGATATGTATTTATTTACTTAAAGACTTGATTATGATAGTGAAAGTAAACCCTTAGGTGGCATTTTTTTATCATGACAAAAAAGAGTAAAATAGGTAATTATAAATGTAAATCTTGAAAACTTAACACATTACATGTAAATAAAAACCATAGATCTAGAACCAAGATCTAAAATAGAATCACACCATAAAAATCAATATGTGTCTTAAAAGAGAGAATTAAACATCATGCAAGTTTCTCGACCATAAGATTTTCCTCATGATAGGTCATGCTCAAGCTAAGGGCCATGGTATGACAAGTCAAATTCTCAAATTCCTTTAACGGTTTTATAAGATGCATAGAGAAAAAAGACACACACAAAGCCTTAAGATGGATCACCCAAGTCACAGATCATAGATCATGGAAATCTAGTAAAAGGCCTAATTAAGCCCAAAAATCCTATGGATTTATCAAATATCCCTCTTTTAAATATGAATGTCAAGCATAGCCGCCCATCAACAAGAGGTTGTTTCCATACACTTTTATTAGTTTTTGCATATTTATCATGACTTCTCAACATTAGGTCATTTATTTTGGAGGTTGGTTTAGAGGTCTTAGTACCTTGGCCCCCATTTACATCATTGATGGGAGGCCTAGATCAAGAAAGTCGTTTTATTTTTTCTCTCTAACCTAGTCATTTCTCATATGCTTGACTTCAACTCACTATCTCATCCTAGAGATTCATACACCTTGATGGTTGCAGTGTTTCGAATCCATTAAAAGACCACTAGACTTGTATGCCACTTTTCTAGCATTGTTTGGAGCCCTCAAGGAAAATCCATCCTAGGTGGACCCCTACATGTTTCAACCCCACTTCCCAATGAACATCCTTTCTTTGTATTTCTTCACCCATTGGTGACCACTATCCCTACATATGAATTTAAAGGGAAGCAACATTCATTCTTAAAATGTATTTCAATCTAGTCCTCTTTCCATGATCCCATATTGTACTTTTATTTGACAATTTGATGAACATGGGAATGTTTGCCTCATTTGTAAAGTGATTTCATATATGCATTTCATGTCACTCTTGTTTGTTTTGTATGTGGCATCCATCATCTCTTTCTAGGAGATACCCCCATCTCTCTCTCTCTCTCTCTCTCTCTCTCTCTCTCTCTCTCTCTCTCTCTCTCTCTCACTCTCCAACACTTCTATAAGAAACATGTGATATATTTCAACTATACAATATGTTCCTATCCTCACACATTGGGGAGCACCCTAATTTCACTCATCTGCAACATGAAAATGGTCATCCTCGAAACATTGTCAATTCATGTATAACTCACATAATGCATCCCATAATGTATGATTTCATGGATACTTTTACCCCACTGAGTAAATTCAAACCTTCATTTGATTGTTTCTAGGGTCATGTGACTTATATCCTATTATTGGCAATGATCACACTGATAAATATTCGATACTCGTGTAATCCTTATAAATCTAGAATCTCAACTACTCTACAACTCATAAATGACCAAGGACATATTTAAATATCATGGTGGGTGTGTATAGACAAAGTTGAACCTCCCATCTCATTCATATTCAATCATTTTCCCTTCCTCGAGGTCTCATCAAGCACATGGTCGGCTCCCATGACTAAATGAGGAGCACTCACATGAGTGTTGGTTCAATATGGGGTTTCATTTATACCTATAAAAAGGAGGCATGGGGATTCTATAAGAGGATGACTCTAAAGAAAAGTTACATTGAAGATACATCAAAGAGTTAGGAATCCATCATCCCTACTCATACATTTCTATTTTGTTTTCCCTCTTGCTATTTGTTTTTTCTTCAAAGTGGCTATCCACAAGGGGACATATTACCTAAATACACTAGAGACTAAGATTAAGCATACAAGGAGGTTAAACGACCCTTCCATGGAGAGATTTGGATTGTAATGCATCCTCCTTAGGTGATATAGTGCATTGTTTATTTGCCTTCCAAAACATAGTCTTTTTCCTCCAAACAAGTTATTTAAATATTTTTTAATTATTAAATAATAGTTTAATGTTTTTTTTGCTTTCATATATGCTTGTGGGTTGAAGTAATTACTTGTATGTTTGTCCCCTTTCCTTCATTTTTATGGTCTTATATTTACAATTAGTTTAGAGTGTACCTTTGTACACTAATGCACCAAAGCCTTGACCCTGATCCTATTGTAAGAAATATGGTTAAAATTATATGCTACTATATGGAAGCATAAATTAGACAGTAAGAAGGTGGCCTTCAGATGTAGGTCATGTTCTATGTACAAATTTTTGGCATCATCCTTCCCTAATCTTCATAAATATGAAATTGCTTTAGGCTCTTCATACACTTCTTCTAAGGGAAGGAAAAGAAAGTAAAATCCATGAAGACCTATGTGGTGACAAGAGGAAAAGTAGCATCACCATATAAATTATCCTATCAAAAAATAAAATCCCAAACAATGAAATTAGATTCACATCATCAACATTTCAAATAGATACGAATCATATGTTAGCCCCTTAAAGTAGATATATCTTTTTTTCCAAAGAAAAAATTGGCATTTATATTTGAAAATTGTAATGAAATTACATTGATCATGTGCATACTACACTTACATTTGTAATGTTACATAGTTAATGGACATTTCATTTTGGGGCAAGTCTAAGTATTATTATCCTCTTCTCTATCCTCCAAAGCTAGAATTGATTCCTCCATTGACACTTCTAGATAAGGATTGTTATCCTTCTCATAAATTGTGGTTTGTTATTTTTTACATTTTGATCATCCTCATTATCCAAGTATTATTTTTCACGTGATTGCCAAATTTTTTGTTTCAATCTATGTTTGTTCCTTTTTTAATGAGCTCACACACTTAGGGACAATATTCCTAAAGATGTCATGTTTGTTGGCAAATATGACATTAGAAAGTTGCATTCTCGTAATCTAGAACCTAAGCTCATCTAAAAATTTCTCGTTATATTATCATCTTATATGGTAGACCCTACCTAACGTTGACCTCAACACATATTCCATCATATAACAACGTTACTAACTTAACGATAACTCTCCAGAATTCTCGTTTTTTTAAAGGTTGCATTTTTACCCTCGTTTCAAAAAGTGGTGATATCGATAACACCCTTTTTTTTGGAGGTGGTTAAAATTGTGACTTATTTGAAACTGCACCCTTGATGTTACGAACAGAACCCTGACAGAACCATGAAATTGACCTTCGAATTGAAAAGTGATGCTACCAGTAGCACCATTTTTTTTAGTTAAAACTATAACCTAATTGAAATTGTGGCCTTGGCCATTGGCACCACTTTATTTTTTTAGTTAAAACTATGATGTAATTGAAACTAAGGCCTTGACCACTGGCACCACTTCTGTTTTTGAGTTAAAACTATGACCTAATTGACACTATGGCCTTGACCACTGGCACCACTTTTTTTTTGTACTTAAAACTATGACCTAATTGAAATTGTGGCCTTGACCATCGGCACCACTGCAAATAAAACACTAAAAATTGACACCTAAATATAAAATTGTTATAACTTGATAATTTATTTATCAATTAATTTTAATTTTTAAATAATTTACATTAAGAAAATAATTGAATTGGGAAAAAAATCCCTAAACAAATTTCTTAATTTAATGAAAAGACAAATTTTCTTTTGAAAATAAAGAAAAAAAACAATTTATGTTGAAAAATAATGCAAATTGCAATTTTTTAATAAAAAAAATTTAAAAACGAACTTAAAAAAAAAAAAAAAATCTAAAT
>JZKD02S1023397.1:1009391-1033163 GCA_000966675.3 Picea glauca | reverse complement strand
AGTTTCAATTACATCATTGTTTTAACTCAAAATAAAACGTGGTGCCAATGGTCAAGGCCACAATTTCAATTAGGTCATAATTTTAACTCAAAAAAAATCCGTGCTACCGATAGCATCACTTTTCAATTCGAGGATCAATTTCATGGTTTTATTCGTAATGTCAAGGGCACGGTTTCGAGCGAGTCCCAATTTTAACCACCTCAAAAAAAAAGGGTGCTATCGGTAGCACCACTTTTTGATTTGGGGGTTGATTTTTGTGTTTTTTACCCTAAAATATGATATTTTGGGGCTAGAGTTCTCGTTTTGAGGGCACAGTTCTCGTTAAGTTGGTAACTTTTTTATATGTTAAAAAACCCAACTTAATCCACACAATATATGTTTTTAAGTAGCTACCCAAGGTAGTCACAGTAGATTCAAAATTTGATAAATACCAAAAATGTAGTGGCAAATTTGGGAGATGAACCCAAATTGGGATTTTTGTGACATGTATAGTGGTAGCTCAAATTAATATAGGAACAATGGGGTGACAAAAATACCTAATCTTCACTAGAACTAGGGACCCTCCTCAAAAAAATTCTAATAATCAACAAGGTTTGAAGATTGAACAATAAAGAAAATTTTGGACCATAGATATACCTCCCAATGCTTTGTCGAAGTAAAAAAGATCCATTAATACAATCGTAGAAGTCCATAAACCATTAAATATGCAAATTACAATAGATAATTCATAAAATGAGAGTAGGTTTGTGACCTTTGGCTCAAATACCTTCAGCATTGGCACCTCTTCAAATTTCTCTACAATATACATGCTAG
Organism: Picea glauca; assembly: GCA_000966675.3. NCBI lineage: Eukaryota > Viridiplantae > Streptophyta > Pinopsida > Pinales > Pinaceae > Picea > Picea glauca. The sequence goes on along the minus strand of JZKD02S1023397.1, from coordinate 1,032,350 downwards.
GTAGAAGAGGCTTTAGAGTATCTTATGTAGAGGGTTTTTTCTAACCACGTTCTTGAAAGAAACATGTTTTTAGGATAAAGGAACTCCATTTACCACTCCTCCACAAAATCACAACATCAAAGTGAGATTTTTTTATTTGTGTAATACTTATGTAAATAATAGGTGTGTAGGTGCCTAAAGTAAGCTTGAGAAGATAACAAATTCAAAGAACCACACTCTGACAAGAACTATTCTCAAAACTCTCCAAACACACATTAGAAGCAAAAAGAATTAAATGCACATATTCAAAGGTTTTGAGGATCAGAGTGACACATACCATGATACTCGGAATCATTACCTCATGAAGCAAGATCCATTTATGCTGCAGGACCAGGTCGATGTGATGGATGTTGCTACTACTGACAAAGTGGAGGTGCTGAAGAATGAAAGGATGGGCCCTCCAGGTCCATGCTCAAGTCGATTTGGCTCTCGGTATTCCATGTCTAGGACTTGTGGGCCTAGAGACATAATCTCCTTAGTTATCCCTAGGCTAGGGGATAACATCTGGCTCCAACTCGGGGACATGTGCTCACCGTAGAGAGCATGAGAACCTCAACATCTCTGGAATAACTTGTGACCTTCTTGATCTCAACATAAGACTGTTAGAAATCATTTGGAGCGGTGATATCACCCCTGGCTCATATATATAGTACAAAAATGAAAACCAAGCATATGTACAATTGGAAACACAAACTAACCTAGCATAAAATGAAAATGGTATACATAATGAATGCAAATGCCTACTTACTTACCTCTACTTACCTGTTGGTTGAAAGCTAGGTGAAATAAAACAACCAGTGAAACCACCCTAGCAATGTCTCACAATACCTGCCTATGTGCTTCATCATAAACCAAAACAATGATAAGTTAAGCACAAAAATTACATGAGTTGGAGAATGTACTATATCATCAAAGATCGTAAAGTTTAGCTCATGGAGGCAGGAGGGAGGGACAAAATCATGCCAAGTCATACTCTCAGGAGAGTGCTCAATCCATCTCAGAAAGGGATCATGAAAATTTAGAGGTCCAATAGATTGACTCAAAGAGTCTAAAGGTTGGCTACCTTGGAAGTTTCCACAATCTGAGGTCTGGGAAGGAAATATAAAAAACCTATAAGGTGACTGAGAAGTTCTAAAGGGAAGGTTGAAAAACTGAGATGACATACTTCTTCTTGAGGTATTCAACTTGGACTTGAACTTGAGGGTTTTCCTTAGAGGAAACTTAATACAAAATACATATTTCCCAACCATAACTTTAATGACAGAGCAAGGTAAAGTAATCGAAGGTGGCTGGAGAAAGTTGTCACAAGGATCCTTCTTCGGGAAAATGATGTCCCTACTCCAATCAAGATCTTAGCATAGAGGTGGTTGATAATATTCTTCATGGAATAAATCCAAGTGATCAGAGGAGTACTCATCCAAATCCTCAAGGTATGACCAAATATCATCAGGAGAATGTGGGACTAGGTCAACCCTGGGTGTTTGGAAAGTGTTAGTAATTATATCATCTCCTTGTTGCCACTGGTCAAAATTAAAAGCAACATGTTGTGATAACTTTAAAGGCAATACTTGGACATGATTCTCAATGTCGTAAGTGGGGTCCATATCATAACCAACTGCATCCCATTTACGTGCCCCAACAAGTATGAACTCATCAATATTATCAACCATGTCACTATATGTATCATAACATGAAATATTTAAAACATTTGAAGGCTCATCCAACTCCTCTTCACTTCCCAAATCATAAAGTAAATAATCATCAAAATTTTGGAAAGGAAAGTAAGTCACCGTGTTTATTTCTTTTTGTGCAGGAGCTTCGAGGACTTGGGTGTCTTCAACATGCATCAATGTTTCATCCTCATGAGTTGTTCCTACATCTTCAAATGTACAACAAGGAAGATCTACCTTTCTCGAGGATTCCATTTCTTCTCCCTTCTCTGAATCATAAAACAAGGCATTGTCAAGATCCTGAAAAGGAAAGTGACTAACCTCATTCTCTTCTTCTTGTGTAGGGGGGAAAGGCTCGTGGATGGATTCATCAGAGGGAGGAATGCATATGGATACTTCATCATCTTTTTCAGGTTCCAACTCCTCAACTGCATCTTCAATAGTCCTTTGCTCTTCCCTATGGATTGGAAAACCTCATCAAGATCTTTTCCCTTAGCATTTTGTTGGTCAATGATTTGTTCACCCTCTTCTTGGAAAATAACATTAAAGGTTTCAAGGGTAACGAATCTTTCCAAACTAAGAGTGCCTGGAGTACCTTTAGGGTCATCAACTTTGGTTCCTAGAGAGAAGATGTGTTTTCCTCTGGACAAAGAGATATTCTCCTCGATTTTCCTGGCCATGTAATAGGCATCATAGATTGTTTTTGGCCTCTTTTTATTAAGGAGAAACCCTAAATGCACTAAGAGTGCATTTGTAGAGAGATACAAGAAGTAATTGTCTCCAAGATGATGGATTCTACGAATCTGATATAGAAATCCATCAAACCTAACCTCGAAATCCCTGACAGTCTCATTCTCAGTTTTTTTTACATATTCGAGTCTTTTTAGTAACGTTTGGATATCTTCCAATTTCATACCCCATTTTTTGAGAAATATTTCTTCTACCTGGTCCATAGATGTGATGCTAGCAATAGGGAGATTATCATACCATCTTCTAGCATTTCCATGAAGAGTGGAAGAGAAAATTTGCATTGCCAAATCTTCAACATCATCACTGATAGGATGGAGTTGAAAGAAGACCCAAAAATCAACCATGTGATACTCGACTCTTTCCCCATTACTACCAGTGAATCTAGGGAGCCATTTTTCGTACCTTGGGGAATTTGTTGAGGGTACCCTGGGATTTTTCTCATGTCTAATGGCTTGAAGTTTCTTGGGTCCCATTAAGAAGTCATGGTTGGCTTCGTCATTAGTGGGGTCGCCAGTTAATTTTCTTGAAATTATCAAAGGAATGAGGGAATCACCCTTAGTGGAGTCATCAGGTAAGCTTGTAAGAATAGTTCTCTGGATAAAGGTTTACCAAAAAAAGTTTCATTTGAGTAATATTGACTCAGTGTTCCCTAGCAACGGTGCCAAAATTTTATCCCACAATTTGTACTTTGATAGTAGAGAAGGTAAAAGGAAAGCAAATTGGCGTAACGGGAGACTATCCTATCACTGTCACCTTAATAGGATGTCTCTTTCTATTTAGGGTGGTAGTCCGAGGGGAGACATCCTCGATGACCTGGGGTTTTAAGAAGGCAAAGGGAAATTAGCTAGGTAAAAAGTCCCCTATCACAAGTCACCATCGATCAGAAAGTCCAGTTTAAATAACCAATGAAGAGATAATATGCCATAAGTGTACCTTCTCGAAACAAAGCAACATGAAATCTATATATTTTCAAGAGCACTTGTTGGTTAGCACTTCATAAAACCATTGACTTTCTTAAATAAAGCAATTTTCTGAATTTGATGAAGTAAATAGAAATCTTATAACAACAATGTTTATAGAGCAATACTTCACATAGAATGTCTTGAAACTAGCTTCAAAATGACTAAAAACCATTAACCATTGAAGTCGTAACATTAGCATTTGACAGAAGCACATGAGACAAAGTATAATTCAGACTTTACAATTGCTTTATGAGCTTTTAATGTTGCATTTAATGGTTGTAACTTACTTTAGTAACAACAAAAAATAGGTTAGTAGATCAAGCTATTTTAGGGTTAGAAAGTGTTAGTAGGTTGTTCAAAGAATAGGTTTTGAAGGTTGTGTTGATCAATTACTCAATGGAGGACTTAGACTAGTGCTTTATTAGGGAAAATGGAGTCAATAAAGTGGCAGAAAATGTTGAAGAAAAAGGATGATAATAGGAGAGCCAAAGACAAGAGAGGTTGATGAATGAAGTGTTGGTAAGCCAAGGCTTCAACCACCAAACCCTAGGGGAAAATGACTACTAAGGTGTAGGTAACCCTATTCCTTAGTAGATTTTCCTCCCTCTTTAACTCAAAGATGAAGCAAGTGACGGATAATATGAAGCAACAAGTGCTAGGGTGTTGCAATGGCAAGGCCCTTAGAAATGGCTTCAAGAAAAACGACTCCTTGGCACAATCTAGTAGGTGGATAGCAATTGAGATAAGGACAATAACATGTTCTTAATATCCTAGGGTTTTAATCTAGCAATTTCATAGTATTTAGAAAAATTCAAAGTAAAGATACTATAACCATTCAAAAGAAAGAAGAATTGCAGAATTTTACTTACATTCACCAAGAATAATCTAGCATATCACCTAGTTGTAGACTTTCCACTAAGAAAATGCCCAAAAACACCAAGATTATCCTTCCTTCAACAAGTTCGCACTAAATTTAAGTCTCAAAAACCTAAATAGGGCACAAATTTCAGACCTCACAAGTGTGAGTGAAAGATGATGAAAAATAAGAGGGATTTTCCCCTATTTATATAATACTAATGACTAGAATTAGGTCAAAAAGGCCGACATGGCCAGTTACAAATAATATCCATTTTTTACATTAAATGTCACAATTAAACCCTAAAACATGATGCTAACATGAAGTCATGCCATTTTAGGGTGACGTCGGGCCCTTTTCAGGCAACGTTGGCCTCTTGGAGCAAACGTTAGGCCTTCTTGGGCCTCGGGAACCTACCACATGTGCCACTTGGCACACAACTGCCTCCAAAACATCCCAAAATGTTGGATGATGTCATGGTTGACCTGGGTGACATCATGGGCCTTCCAAGGCCTACATCATGGTGGAAAGGGCACAACCCCCCTGAGTCTAGGCCTGCCAGGTTTCCCTTGGTGAAACGTCCTCCTCTCTCTCTTGTGCAATCCTTTGATATGTCTTTGCCCCTTGCTGGGGTCTCAGCATCAATCTGGTGGGATTTTATCCCCATGGAGGTATGAACTAATCATCTCCCCATGTGTACCTATCCATCAGGTGTGGTTCTGCAACATCAACAGATACCCCCTCCATGGGATCATAACTCATAGGGATCAAAACAATGGAAATCACATCTAATCATCAAGTTATTAAACATATGCATAAAACCCCCTTTACCCGGACAAGTGCCCAAAGACATTATGCTAATCTACAAGCCAAGTTTGGAGAGGATGCTAGGACGTCCTATTGGGATAATGCTCATTAAATGTGAGATGTTCCCAAAAGAAGTCAAATCCAAGCCATGTGAGTGGATGAGGTGGTAATGGATGTATGGTCAATGGGTGCAGTGATAGCAGGGAAATGTATGAATTACCTGTGGGTGCCTCTGAAGAGGGTGAGTTGCACCTTGTCATGGATGCAAATGTTTCCAACCCCATTCATGCCTTTTATCCTTTATTCTTATTTCTTTTTCTTTCAAGAGGCTATTTAGGGGACATTGCCCTGGCGTGGTGACCAGTGGTCACAATGTTACCTACAAGCATTTCACATAAATGAGAAGGCTAGCTCATGATGAGACCCCCTTTCTCTTGGCTATTCTACCAAGAGCCAGTACCCTGGCGTGGTGACCAGTTGTCGGTAGTGTCATACCGCTACATGCCCATGGACCTAATAGGATGGCTCATGATGAGACCTCCTATCCTCTAACTAGGTCTTGTTTTATTATTTTTATGGGTCCCTTTGTTTCTTACTGAGAATCCTTTTATTTCTTTCTTGGGGATCCCTGGGCGAAGCATCTCAAGGTTTCATTCTTTTGGCTTTTATCTTTTGCCAACTACTTTTACCCTATGGACCTTTAGCCCCTTCTTCCCACAAGATAAGGTATAACCATTAGATATTTGGCCAACCCAATGCTCAGACTAGTGTAATGGGATGGATGAGAGGGAAAAAATATGAAAAGTGGTAAGTATGGTGGGAGAGGATGATGGCCTTTCATGAATCCTCCCAGTGGAAAATCAAACCCTATGGGTATCATCTTACTAGGGCATCATGTCATTCTCCCCAGGTGTGGTCAAGTGGAAAAGCATACGATCCAAGCACACGTTAGAAGAAAAAATAATCAAATGCACATATTCAAAGTTTTTGAGGATCAGAGTGACACATACCATGATACTCGGACTCATTACCTCATGAAGCAAGATCCATTTCTACTGCAAGACCAGACCGATGTGATGGATGTTGTTGCTACTGACAAAGTGGGCGTGTTGAAGAACGAAAGGATGGGCCCTTCAGGGCCATGCTCAAGTCAATATTGATCTCTTTACTCCATTTCTAGGACCTATGGGCCTCAAGAGATAATCTCTTTAGTTATCCCTAGGATAGGGGATAACAGGTATCATACTCTCATCATCATTAACTTACTATTTTCATCCCATAAGCTACCAACACCAATCCCATTTGGCACACAAAACCATTACGATGTGGAAAAATTTTCATCTGATCCTATGAAATAATTTCTCCATTCGTTCTCTTCTTTTTCTCCTCTTCCTCTTCAAGATACAACATAGGAGATTCCTTTATTACAACTCTTAAATTGACCTCTTGTAGAATTCTATAATCAAATAAATCTTCTTTCTTCCACTCACAATGATCTGGATTATGTTGAGAACAAAATGAGGGCATAGATATAACGAGGAAACATAGATAGGTATTGCAAGAAACATAGTAATACAGTTAAACTTGAATTCTATTAATGAATGGAATACAAAAGAATGTAAATTGCAAAACACACAAGCTAGCTAGAATGGTGGTAGTTTATCCCTAAAGAGAGAGATGTGTCAGCTATGCCCATTCCCAAAAATATGATTACAAAGAGGCCAAAAAATAATTTTAACATAAAGAATCAATGAGAAAACCCTAAACATTCAAAACCCTAACCCCAAAAGATGAAACGCCAAAAGGTTTGTGGGCCCTGGTGTGATTAGTTGATATGTCAACTTCTCGGGGGTGTAAATTTTGCATGCGATCTTCGTTTGGGGTGCTCAATAGCCCATCAGAAAGATATTTCCAAGAAGTTCACATTATGAATGGCCCAATACGTTCCTTTGGATATCTACTAGGCACTATCACACCAAAAACAATGTTGTTTGGGGCCGCAAAATGGCCCCAAAAGTTTGGAACCCGAAAAACTATAGAAAAAATGCCAAGATGTGGAACCATTCTAAATTAGTAGAACATGTGGGTGGCCACAATTGTCCACTTATATCATTCCTCCCCCCTTAATAATAAATGGAATCCTTTGTTTCAAGTTCCTCCATCATATGGGGAAACTTATTTTAAATGTGACTCCTAGTGAGCCACTTGCCCTAGTGAAGAACCTGCCCTACTTTTACGACCTGATAGAGTTGGATGCTCTTCTAGTGGGTTCCATTCATCTTGGTTTCCATGATTCAATCAATTTTATCCTACTTAATGTAGTCAGGATTGAGTTCTGTACTGGACCACATCTAAAGTGTCAAGGAGAGGTGGAAAATATGGTCGAAGCAGTTCCACGTTAAATATGGGATGAAAGCCAAGGAAAGGGGGAATACTTAATTCAAAACCATTAACACCCATAGATTTGGTGATGGCATAAGGCCCATATCGAAGTGGGTGGATATTATAATGGGGTCATGTGAGGTGCTCTTTCTACAAATGAAACAATACTATATATTCCACCTGAAACTTGTGTGGTACCTGATGTTGATCATGCAATGCTTCTACTCAGCATTGGATTTCTACAAAATATCATGAATTTGTTGTTGGATGTGTTGGATTCACTCAAAAAAATTTGTTGCTCAATACACCTTGTTCTACGAATGGGATGACTCTTATTTTGTAGTTGCAATGGGCAAAGCTATGTCAATGGGGACCAATGGTTGGAACCCTAAGCACACCTAAAAAGAGCAGTGGCCAATAGAGCTATGGAGGGATATATTATAGCTATGTTGAACATAAGGAAGCATCTCATCCCATGTGCATGGATGTTTGTAATTGTATATCCTCAGGATATGAACAATAATCTTGTTGACTACCTCTATTTTTCCATCTATATGTGGATGGAAGGCAGTCGATTTGGTCAGTTTGGTGTCCATCATCGACCATAGGCTGGACCAAAAAGTACTTAGGAAACTACTATATCGATTTGAAATAATGGTCCATGGGAGCCAAAAATGAACCCAAACGTGCTCAAAGAAGAGTTTAACAATGGCCTCGATTGTGACACTCTTCTTGCACGATGTCAAAACTTTCATCTTAGAAAATCCATCAATGACCGTGAAGATACAGTCATCGTCATGCTTGGTTGAAGGTAGACCGGAAATGTAATCTATGGATATGGACTCTAAAGGCCTATCAGGAGCAGGAAGAGGGGTGTATAGCCCTTAGTTCTTAATGGTGGGTTCGACAATGGTGCAAGAAGTGAAAGATATGAATACTTGCTAACATATTGTCGAAGATTTGGACAGTAAAATTGTTTTTGTAGTAATTCCATTGTTTTTTCCACACCAAAGTGTCTTGTTGTCCGACTGTAATCAACTTCCCAAATCAAGTTTGGATGCTCGCTTGAAGGAACACATATATGGCTCAGATGGCATAACATTCCATCCTAGATATGAAAGTCTATAACTGGTTTTCCTATGCTCAATGTTTGATAGGTAATAGAAAATTCAGAGTCACTATTGTATATTTGTGACCACCCGGAGGTCTCATGCCCACAAGAGTTATGAATTGTGGTTAGTGACACAACCGGGGGTCGAATAAGGTAGTCTACAACATGGTTGGTGCTACCCTTTGTGTACTTGATGTTCAAGTGGAATTATTACAGGTACGTGGACCACTTATGATGGAAGTCATTTGGTAACTTTCCTTTGTCTACATGAATTGTAGAGGTTTGTGACCAATTTGGATGATCTCTTCCTTTCCCATAATTCAATTCTTCCAATATCGACATGCCTACACAATGGAGTAAATATCTTTGTCGTAGGTGGGGTATCTATGAACAACATCAGATAGTGTTTCACTATGATATGACATCGGATGCCCATAAGTGAGGAATGCACTAATAGCATAATTTGAAGCATCTATCTCAATCTTACTAGAAAATTTGGTGCCCTTGAGCTGATATAGAAGATCATCAATCCAGGGAATTGGGTACTAGTTCTTAATTATGATCTTGTTTAGGGATCTATAATCAATATAAAGTTTCCATGTCGTGTCCTTCTTCTGTACTAGAAAAATTGGGATCCTGGAAGGTGAGGAACTTGGTCTAATGTGGCCCTTCATAATTATCTATTGGATAGAACCAGATGTCAAATAAATTGAGTTCTTTACCTAAAACTACAAAGGCACTATAGTAGGTGAGGCAAAGATGTCTTTGTGTTCTTCAACTATCTTGTCCACCTTCTTCTGATGTGTAGAGATACCTTGTGCAAAGGTTTTGGTAGTTGCAATCATCTTCCATTCACCTTTCGACTGGACCATAAAGAGGACAAATCTCCCAGTCTGAGAGATCACCTTTATACACTGCTTCATGGAGATCAAAGAGAGCACGGTAGTTGGGACTGCCTCTCGTACCCTGTAGAGTTGACCTCCTAAAGTAATAGTGACACTATATGGCCTAGATTTGTAAACATCATGACACTTCCACATATATGGTTGTCCTAAAATAAAATCACAAACTTCAAGTGTGGAAACATCTCACAATACCTCATATTTGAAGGGATATATATCATAGTGTAGGTGCCAATGTTGGTTGATGCAGATGTGTCATTCCTGGATTAGGTAATCGATGGTGTATGGCTAATAGTGAGGCATCATTGTTAGGTTCAACCTCTTGACAACCTCTATTGATATTAGGTTCTTTATGGCTACCATTGTCAACAATGAAATGGAGTGTGGTCCCCTTCACCCACATATGTGTCTGGAAGAGGCACTCCCCTTCTTCACGATCCTGTAGTTCCTCTAGATGGACATTTGTGGTAGTTATGGTGACATTAAGTTTTTCATCAATGATTTATTTTCCATTATCCAGTTCTAAATCAGAGTTTGAGCCAACTTCCAACTCTGAGGATTTCATCTCAAACAACAATGATTGTTTGCAGTGACATTCATCGATGTTGTGCCAAGGGATTTTATGGAACTCGCGCCACTTTCTAGTTTCCTTCTTTGAATTCATGCTACCTTTCTTTTCTTATGGCTTGGATTGGTTGTTCTAAGGCTGGCCATCCTTTCTTTATCCTTTGTTCAAGGAGTGAGGGCCACCTTTACTGTGCTTCTAGTGCAATGGGTTTGTAGAAATAAAATCATGCTTATTCTTTTTCTTGAACTTTTGCTCGATCTTGACAACATATCAGTAAGCGGCTCCCAGTGAGGAGATTTCCAGTAACTCCATATCTATTTCGATGTACCTATGTAGGCCACTATGGTACTTCAGAACCAGGTGCTACTCAAAGTCTTTAATACCCATATTTGTGCACAAGGTATGGAATATTTTGGTGTACTCTAGCACCCTCTAGTCTCTCCCTTGACGTAGAGTTGTCCATATTGTGTACTGGTATTCATAGTTTCCAACTAGATAGTATTTTTCCTTAAGGGAATCAAAAAAATCCCCCCAAGTGGGTTATGGCCCAAAACTTGTAGACTCATCTCCGTTATGTTGCTCACAGTAAGTTTCCCACCAATATCTGGCATGGGGAAGGGATATTAAGGAGCGTGAAGGTGATTTTTTCACTATTGGAAAAATTTTGGATAGAGAAATAACCCTCTAGTAGACTTAACCATTTTCCAAAGCGTCGGTATCTAGTTGGCCTTCAAATAAAGGAACAACAAATTTAACATTTACCTTGAAGGGTGTTGCACCTCCGAAGTGATTGCTAGTTGAAGGTGCCTCCATTGTTGTTGGTAGTCGTCGAAGGATCTGGGAAAAATTATCCATCATCTCATTCCTATGTCGCACGAGGGATTCCTGGAGCAACAATTTGATAGGATTTCCTTCTCCATATCTCTTTCTTATACCATGGGAGGTTGGTTGGGTCAGTAGGAGTGTTCTTTCCCAAGTTCAACCAATTCAAGACCCAAATCCCAATAGTCTGACCTCATTAGGGACATGCACAGAGAAACAACAAAGAGAAGATTACTCTAATACCACTGATATAGATTATGTTGAGAATGAAATGAAGGTAGATATATAACAAGGAAACACACACAGATATTGCAAGAAACACAGTAATACAATTAAACTAAGATTCTATTAATGGATGGAATACAATAAACTGTAAATTGCAAAACACACAAACTAGCTAGAATGGTGTAGCTTATCCATGAAGAGAGAGATGTGTCGGTTATGCTCATTTGAAATAAGTTGATTACAAAGAGGAAAAAAAATCCTTTTAACATAAAGAATCAATGAGAAAACCCTAAGCATCCAAAACCCTACCGCCAGAAGATGAAACACCAAAAGGTTTATGGGTCCCGATGTGGTTAGTTGATACGTCAACTTCCCAAGGGCATAAATTTTGCATACGATCTCCATTTGGGGTTCTTGGTATCATGTCGGAAATGTCTATCTGAGAAGTACACATTTCAATGGCCTAGTACATGCCTCCATCTATCTACTAGGCACTGTCATGTAAAACAAATGTCGTTTACGGCCTCAAAATGGCCTCGAAATTTTGGGAACAAAAAAACTGTAGAAAAATTGCCAAGATGTGGAGCCATTCTAAATTAGTGGAGCATGTGGGTAGCCACCAGTATCCACTTGGATCACACAATCATATTCATGTTTGATGGGAATAATCTCCATTACATTCGCCACTTTTTCTATTTATTCATGCACACACTCTATTGGATGTTCATCATCTACCATTTTTCTCTCATTACCCTATTCTTAGTAACAAATCACTTCCACCACTAAACCATCCTCTACAATCTTCTTATTTTCCCTTCTTTGATTTTCTTCTTTCTCCAATTCCATTATTCTTCTTCTTATGGCTCAAAAATATGTTCTTCTTTGTAATTCTTCTTCTTTCTTTTTAATTATTTTTCTAAATTCTTGTGTATCTTCCTTTATCCTTTCTTTCTCTTATTGGCTTAGCCTCTTATCTCTCTTTTCCATTTTTCCTACACGATCAAACAAAAAAAAATACAATATAATTGAATACTTCCATTTCTTCTTTTAATCTTCTTCAAATCTATTTTCTAGGATACCAAAATGATGTAGACAATAGGGAAGTAGTCCCAAAGTAAACTCAAGAAGATTACTAATTCAAAGAATGACACCTTCATAGAAAACTAGTCTTAGAAAATACACTCGTTAATTGTTAATATGATACAAATACATAGTAGTAAACCATAATTACATGAGATACATTAAAGTCCCTAAAGAGGTCATTCCTCTCTACTCTACTTAGCACACATAGGTGCTACTAAAAGATCATATAAATAACCCATGCAAGGTTTCATGGTCCAATTTTTGATGCTCCATAAATCCTCAATGTCCTCTAGTATCCAAAACTCCTCTAAGCCTTTGATCACTTCTACAATGATCCTTCGAGTAGTCCCAGTGGTATTCCTTCACTACCTTCTTCCACTTATACATTTTTTAACTGAAACAGTCATGGAATGGGAGCCTTCATTAGCATGCAAGGATGCCACATTTTTAGACATGTGAAGACTTCCTTGATTTGGTATAGACAAAATACGGATGCTTTGCATCGAAGAAATATGTCATTTCCATAATCGAACAACATTTTGCATATGTTGTCTCACTTACATGCATCCCTCTTAACGTTGGGGGGTTGATGACGCATGGTTCATCCAGAGTTGACCAACAAAAACCCCAAGATGTCAACATGTCAATCCTCAACCAAAGACTAAATAAGGTCTCACTTGAGATGCCATGAGAATAAAAGAGACCATCTGGCATTGTGTCGGTGATGAAGGGTTAAATCACATAAGGAATCCACTCGGGTTGGCATTCATACATTTCATTTCTATATACTTAAATATTAACATGTAACATTAACACATACATTTATTGCACAAATAATCAACAAAGTACATGATATGAATAGCTACAACTTGTGTTTTATTCATCCAACCAGTCACATACATGGACCAAGAGATTCATCTTTTATCAGAAACAATGCCATGTCCTCTCATACATTCTCACACTAGTTCATTACAAGGCACCATGCGCTTACACTTAGACTCTGCATGTAATACAAAAACCAGACTCACAAACAGACTCTTACACAACCTAGATAGAATCATCTCTCAACCAGAGATCTTAGAGAAAACCCATTAAATGAACAACACTCAACCACAACCATAACAATGGCCTTAGTTGCAAAAACAATAGCAACAGAAACAACCAACCCCCTCTATGTCGTCATTTCTCCCTTTTGATTTCCTTCTCTACTCTAGCTCTCTATCACTTTCAACTTTTTTCCACTCACTTTGTTGACTTCCATTCCTGCACACTTCTTCCACACACATGTTTTCCACATAGCCTCTTTGGAGTTGTGGCGGTCTTAACTAACTTTCCATCTCATCCCTTAACTTCTCCATGATCTCTCATGTTGCTTGAGTTAATCATTCGGAAATATTTCTTGAATATCCTTTTATTGATTCTGGTATGCATGTGGTATCTTCTTGATTTATGGTGTGTGTATTATAACTCATACTGGAACGCATGCCTTCTATCATCCATTACATAGTAGTTGGTGTGCATGCAAAATTGTAGTGCACACACAACTATGTTTTTGTGCATGTGAAATCTTTATCCCAAAATGTTGGGTGCCAACAGGCTCCCACCACTATTATTTGGCTCATCCTCGATCCAATGGCCTCATGGAGTGACTAACATTGGAATTGAGTAAGATAAAATCATCGATGTTATATGATAAAAGCATCAAACCAAGTTGTGGTTTCAATTGAGTTTGAGTAATATAAAATCATCTATCAAGGTTGTAGTTGCAGCCGGACATAGGTCTTGGAATGAGTCGATCGATCCTCAAGGTAAGTGTTGGATTTGGGATTCATTCTTGCATTGGGTTTGCTCGAGGAATCCATCCTAGTTGTTAATGACTATGGTTTCTTAAATTGTCTTCTACAAACACAAAATGACTCTTAGGCTCAACGACAATTAATAGCTCACCTAGGGTGGGACCAAAGAGAGTATGTGTTTATGATCTCTTTCTAGTGCTAGGATACAAAAGAAAGAACACTCTGGAAGCTGAGTAGTGGTATATAAAAAGAGAATCAATGAGCTATAACACTTGATTCACCCCAAAGTACTGTGGTAATAATATTTCATGTCATTTAGTTGGACTTGGATTTATTTCCTGATCTTTGTTGTCAGTCAGTCAGTAAACCCTCCCTTTCATCCTCTCCATTGAATTTTCCTTGTTGGATGAAGATCAGTCTCTATAGCCTTAATGGCATGCTTTCCTCCAGCCAGTGTAATTAACTCTTTATTCATTTCAAATCAAGAAAATCGTCCCCTTTTTATTGCATTAATGACGAGATATTTCCGAAATTAGAGTAAATATATGTGGTACAATTGCTTGTCACATCCACCATTATCACAACCCAACAATTATGCCACCAAAATTTTCAATACGATGTGGATGACTCTATGAATGTGTGAGTCTTATTCTTCAGTGGCTTTCATGCATGAGTCCTACGCACCCATGCATTGGTTCACTGAGTCTTATTTTTCCATGGCAAACCCTAGTGGTTCGTGATTTTTTTTCACACGGATCCAACCTCTCGATTTCCACCATGGAGGATCTGCAATAGTTTTAGGTCTATCCTCTGCGCAAACAGTTGCTACTTGGCCACCCAACATCTCTCGCAGGAACACTTGTATTGGTGAATGTCTACCCCTAGCCTGAACATTTTCCGTATGGACTCATCCACAGTTTCCCATTCACGGAGTTGTGCCCAATGTGTTTCCCACCATTGCACAAGTATACATGTTAACACTATATCAAGGGCATGCACTCAGTGGAGGGGAGGGAAATGTTGCATCCAAACAATGAAAGTATCCACTGGATCCATCCCATCGAACTGATAGGCCCTAAGTTCATCTTCACGTACCGCATCGGTAATTCATGTGCATCGCCTAGTAGAGACTTCATATAGTTTATGGTGCCACCTCTCCATGGCATCTTTCAGGTCAATATCATAGAACTTCACACTTCTCCAAATCAACTCCCCATCCACTGTGGGATTGATATAATCTTCCCTGGGCCCCGTGATCTAGTATATATTCTCAATAAAAAAAAAAATTCCATACTCATTCACTGTCTCGTTGTATCTGTTGCCTTCATTGGGATCCAATGGTGTGATCACGCACAGGGTTTCTGTCTCAAATGACATTTGTCTCTTCTTCAAGTTCAACAAAACGTTTTTGTCGAAGGCCCAATCAATTCCAAGTAGGGAAGGGTAGGGATCAGAGTCATCCATGATCTTGATCACTTCAAAATTTTCCTTCGTCTTCACCCCTTCTATGTTCACGTTGACCTGCTCCAGTCGACATATAGGATAAATTCTATATTGATTCGCCAACCGAAGTTGAATGGGATACCATACCAAGTTGTTTTTACCTATAAAATCCCAATATTTATTAAGCAATATGTTCATGTCAAATCCCAGATCCAACATGATATCGTCCATCTCATAGATTCTGAGTTCAGTCATAATCTTGAACTCTCTTCCTCTACGCTTTTGTTTACAAACCTGACACTCATCCTTTTCTGGAAAGGGGGATGATATAGCTATATATGTCCCTTCTTCCCCCATGTATTTCACTAACATATTCATCAATTTTCTTATAGCATCAGGATCATTGAACAACTTTAAAAAAAAGTGCAATAATTTACTTACTTGGTCTTCAGTTTCTTCTCCACAGCCCATGTCACGCATCACCTCTTCTCACAATGTGTTCTTCAACTCTTCACACATGTGATCATTTATTTACCTATGTTCATATCATCATAATTCCTCCTTTTTGTGAGCTTCTTCCAGCGATCTTTATGTCACCCGTTGTATCTCCTCGCACACACAAGCTTCCTCCAAAGACCTCTGTGTGGTGCGCTACAATTCTTCACAGTTTCCAGCTTCCTCCAACAAATTTTGTGTCACACATTGTACTTCCTCACGAACTTGGGATTCTTCTAGTGACCTTTGTGTATTTTTCTACAGCTCTTCTTGTACTCTTTCTTCCTCTAGGGCCCTCTCCACGTCGCGCATAAACTGCTTCTGTTGTGAAACATCAAAAACTTAGGAGGAGTTTGTGTTTTATTTCTAATTTTCCCCTCCATTATTTGGCTCGATATTTATCCATGCTCAAAGTCCATTCCCATATTTTCTCCACCTCGAGTCATCACCCCCACATCAACTTCCTCATCTTTCTTTTGATTCCCGTGCAACTCTGCAGTCACCATGTTGCAATGTGCCTTCTTCTCTTCTCACTTCTTCAGTAAGTCTAGAAAATCCTCCATGACATGATTAGGACTATAACAATACCAATAGGGAGCATGTAGTTTAGTAAAAAATATCGATACATGGCCTATCTCTCCATAGTTAAAACAAGTGGTAGGCATTCCTCCACCTCCTTTGTATCCTCGTCCCCAATTGTGTCCATATCCCCCTCTAGGGCCTCCTTGATATCCACCTCTATCAACACCTCCATGGTCACCACCCTTCTATTTTTCCTGAACCCGAAAGACATCATTGGTGTGGTCCTGCATCAACTAAAGTGACCAATAATTGTTCACATCATGTCCCATGGATTTTCATATTTCACAAAATGGAGTATAGTGGGACTTCTGATATTTCTTCAGCATTGGGAAGTGGGGTGGTATATGTCCCCACTATCTACAAATATTGCACCATTCTTTCTAGGTCCCAATTAGAAATGGATTTGGGACACTCATCACTAGATAATTTCCTAATGTATGACACTCATCTCTGTGATCACCTTCTCATCGACATGGTGTACACCATACGTACTCGTGCACCACCTTTTCCTTTTCCATTGCAACTGCATTGTCAGGATGGAAAGCTACGATTGCACCTATGTCAGACCTGCCGATGTTTCTCCCCCTCCTCGTGTAGCCTCCAGGTGCATTGAAATCTCCACCACTTCTTCATGAGTTGTCACTTTCTATTGGGTAAGTAGGAATCAGATATGGGGAATCAACCCCGCAATGAACCATTCCTTTTGTTTCACATCCTATATCTAGAATGTGAGTCTTTCCAACAAGATATTGAACCATTGGTCATAACCCCACACAGTTTCTCCTGGTTACTACTTGATCTCCTTAATATTTGTAATGCATTAGGTTTATGTAACTCCTTAAGTAAATATCTCTTAATTTATGGCAGGGACCTTGTCTATCTCGCTAGCATGGTAGCCTTGTACATCATGTACCACATTAGGGATATATCCCTAAAATCCATCTCCAATTATGCAATCTTTGACACTTCATCTATGATCCTCTTCACAGACCATATAGAAGAATCACACATAAACCAATGTTGGTCTACGTTATCCTTCCCGTCCCATGGAACACATGTAGCCTCATAGTGGTATCTCGATTTTCCATCCTCAATCTTGAACTATGTCCTATTGACTAACTGCTTAGTGTCAGGGATATTGGTACTGATATTCTTCCTTGCGAAGTATTGCTAAATTTTTCCTCTCTTCACTCGTTTATTCTCTCCTTCCTTATCCTACTCTCACTTCTACTCCAATCATTGTGTTTTATATTATTCTTTCTTCTTGGTTACAAACGCACAAGGGAGGTGGTTCAAAGGGGGGGTACCTCCATCTTCTTCCATCATTTCTTATGAGGGAGACTAGAGAGTTCCCTACCTACAGTCACGCAATACCATCTACTATCTCTAACTCCTCTTCCCATTCTCTTGAAGGACCTTCATCATCCTCTCCTACCTTTGCACCTCATCATCCTCTAAAGTTCTAACATCTTGCAAAAACCAAGGGGGTCAAACTTCATCTTCTCGGCCCCTACTACCATTGCTTCTGGTATCTTCACTGGATGCCCTACTCCTAACGCCACACCTCTTCATCGAACTATATTCATATCTGCTCCTCTCTAGCACAACACTCTCTCCCACACTTCTTCCTGGTGTGGTCTCTTTCCTCTCCATTCTAGGTCTGACCCCTCATCTCGCGCCCCTTGTTATCTTCTTTCCACTCCTATGTTTTTCTTTCCTCCTTAGATCAACTCTTCTTGTGTATCTTTCATCTCTCTCTCTCCTCTTATATTATGGATCCATTATCTCCCTCACCTCATTTCAACATCTTTTTGATCCTCCTTGCTGGATCCATATCCTCTCTCTATTTCCCCCCTTCTTTTCATCTCCCCCCCCAATGCTATGGGATTCTACTCAACCATCCTAATGGGATCTGTGCACATCAACCCTTTCTCCATGAATAACATCTTGATCCATAGTGGAATTTCTTCTAGCAACCTTTTCTGAGGACCTTCAAAAAAATTCTTTTAGCCTCACTGAAAGAATCATTGTATTCTACAACAAACTCAATAATATAGCCTTCCTTTACCCGAGCAAACAAGAAATCAATTGCTCGAGCCCACTTATTTTCCAATGCCTTCAAAATATCTACTGTAAAGTGGTCCCATACTAATGATTCTTGAGGCCTTAAAGTAGTATTAGTATCAATCCGCCTCTTCAACCATTCATACAATAAACATGGAAATTCAGCAAAGAAAATTTCATGCATATCAAAGTATATATAACTATTCTTCCATCGTTCTACATTGGTGATCAGACCTTTAGTTTCCCACCAAGAAACTCAGCTTCTTTCACAATCAACCAATCTTATATCTCCTCTCGAGATGGATACCTCATCATTCTCTACCTTTATCATTCAATAAAAAACCTTTAGGTCCCAACAACGGAACCATATTTTGGCTCGCTTGCATGCATCCTTCTTAATGTTGGGGGGTTTATGACCAAGGTTTCATCCATTGTTGACCAAAAAAAACCCCAAGGCATTGGCATATCAATCATCGACCAAATATTGAAGAAGGCCTCACCCGAGACATCATGAGAATCACAGAGGCCATCTGGTCTTGTGTTGGCGATGAAGGGTTAAATTACATAAGGAATCCACTTAGGTTTACATTCATACATTCCATTTCCATATACTTAAATATTAACAACATGTAACATTAACACATACATTCATCAGACACATAATCAACATAATACATGATAAGAATAATTGTAGCTTGTATTTTATTCATACAACTAGTCACATACATGGACCAAGAGATTCATATGTTATTAGAAATAGTGCCCCACCCTCTCATACATTCTCACAGTAGTTCATTACAAGGCACCATGTGATTACTCTTATACTTTTCATGTACTACAAAAACTAGACTCACAAACAAACTCTTACACAACCTAGCCAAAATCATCTCTCAATCGAGAGAGAGAGAGAGAGAGAGAGAGAGAGAGAGAGAGAGAGAGAAAACCCAAAAAATGAAAAACACACAACCACAACCATAGAAATGGAATTAGTAGAAAAAACAACAGCAACAAAAACTAACCCCCTTTTTGACATCGTTGCTCCCTTTTTATTTCTTTCTATGCATTGATGCTCTATCACGTTCATTTCTACTCCACTCACTCTACTGACTGTGAGTCCCACATGCTTCTTCCACCCACATGCATTTCACGTAACCTCTTTGGATTCATGGAAGTCTTAAATAACTTGCCATCTCATCCCTTAACTGATCCATGATCTGTCATGCTATGTGAGTTAATCATTTGAGAAGATTTCCCAAAGATCCTTTTCTCGATTCCATCGTTCATGTGGTATCTTCTTGATTTCTAGCATGGATATTAGAACTCATACTAGTGTGTGCACCTCCTATCATCCATTGCACAACTTCTAGTGTCCACCACAATTGTGTTTGTGCACACGCACAATATTTATCACAAAACTTTGGGTTCCAACAACATAGGTTGAGTTTAGTAGAAAATTCAAAACACCCTTTGTGATTTGAGATAATGAGATGAAAATCCATATGGAATATGTTATCACTCCAAGAAACTCTTTGAGGTTGTAAGAAAAAGATGCTTGGTAACTTAAGGTAAACTTTTTTTTGTATCTTGTATGTCTGGATCAATGGGATAACTCAAATACAGTATGGTATTCAGATAGTCAAAGTGAGAATCAAATGAACCAGTGCTCTCAAGAATCAATAATTAGATGATAACTTTTAAGTGGGTGAGAAAACAATGCTTATAAACCAAATACAAATGTAGGGTTTAATAAACAATGATAAGAAACTATTAATCAAGTTATGAGCTAACCAATGAGATGGCATTCATTCTGCAGCTAAAACAACTTGAATAAGAGTACAGAAGGAAAGATGAGAATTTGACATCAATAGAGAGAGAAAATTGTGATTTGTATTATCATATGGAAAAGTCTGTTTACAATATAGTATCTTCTGTATCCAAAATCGAACCCTGGTATCTCAAAAAGATAGGCATTTATAGCCTTTACAACAGGTCTTAGATCCTGGAAAACTGGATTTGGATTTCTGAATATAGAAAACAGAAAACAAAACTAAATACAATAGAATAACTAAGAACTAGTTCCTATGAATTGAACTGTCTTTAAAGTTTGTCTTCGACATCTGGTCTTCATCATTGCTATGTCTCTGATGTGTCATGGAGGAAAGGACACATGTCTTCAGTGGTTGGAAAAATTTCACAGTTGTAAGTAAAGTGATGGCTGATCATATGAGTATCCACCTTATATATCTCCACGAATCTTTGAAACTGAATATTTCATGATTTGGTGATTGATCTTTTTGATGCCCTCTTATCTTTTAAATCACCCAAAAATCTTCAAATCTTCAAAATTCTTTCTCTGCGGTTTCACCAGCTATTCCGCCTTAGAATTTGCTAATTAGATGATGAAAGATCTGCTTTTCAACAATCAATTGGTTATAATTGTGTCTTCTGTGCTGGTGAAAACTTTGTTTTAATCAAAAGGAAAACCTTTCATGTTCAAAATAAAAAATCATTGTTTATTTGATTAATCTCCCTGCAAATTTACAACAACCTGTGCCAACACCTGTAAATCTAGATGTGTGGTAATTCTTGCTTTCAACTTTTTGATTTTCCTCTTCAGGCGCTTAGCTAACCGCCATAAGCTATTATAATCCTTTGTGATCTTCTTCTTCTTCTTATCCTTTATACTTTCACATGCTAGCTTCTCAAAAGCTACATTGGTCTTTGCAAAATTATCTGATAAAGCTTTATATCTTGCCTTTATCACCCTTTCTAGAATCTCTTGTTGTGTTATTATCTCTTTCAGCTCCTTAATCTTCTGTGATTTCTTTGATTTCCTATTTCTTGAATTTTCACCTTCATCTTTAGAAGTAAAAACTTCAAAATCCTGTGCAGGTTCCATGGAGTGCTCTGGACTTTTAATGGCTAGAGTTTCATCATCTTTTTCCAGTTTTGTGTCTAAATCTGTGTATGGAAAATTTAGAACATTTTCCTTCTTTACTGTGGATTTCTCTAAATTTGTTTCAAAATCTAGTTTCTTTTTAGCTTTCTTGGACTTTACACTAGATTTTTTCTCTTCTGGTGACTTTGGGAGAGCTCTCCTTCTCCTTGAGCTACTCTAAGGATTTGGTTGCTTCTTGCCTTCTTTCTTCTTTTCATTCATAGGTTGAGTTTGGGTCTCAAAACCTTCCCAAAAGATAAAGTGTTGCCAATTTCTTTCTCTCTATCTCAATTCTTCCAATATGATCATTTTAATCAGTCCATAATGACAACGGGCATTTTTTATGCTGAATGGTTCAGCTCTAAGCTTATTACACACCTTTGTTAGGCTTCTATGGAGAAAGAAAGGCAAATTTAGAAGGACCTTCCCTATGAAATGATCTAGGAGTCTAAAGTGATATAACATCAACTTGTCATACCTGCCATCTGAGGTTACATATAGCTTAATGCCTTTGAACAGATCTTGCCATTCATCTTCAAGGTAAGAAACAAGGATACTTTTCTTCCAGGTTATACTTCGGAACTTTGTTTTGAGATATGATCTAAAATCCAAATTCTTGGTTACTGTTGTTTTAAACCAACTTCGAGTTGTTCTGGGTAAGCCAGTTGTTGAAGCGATGGAAGCTTCATCAACTATCAGTTCCAGAGAACCCATTGTATCTTTCTTTCCATCGTATGACTTTGCAAAAGCATCTTCTATCGCCTGGTCATAGCCCTCCTGCAAATTTTCCACATATGTCATACATCCTTCGTCTGAGAAACACTTCTGCACCTCTGGATGAGACTGCAAAAAAGATAAATTGTCTAATTCTTTCCTTAGAAGTAGTCCTCCTTGCTTCCTTTCCATATGTAATTTAATCACTAGTTAATTTGTACACGGTTGACACAGTAATCTTCTAAATAAGGAAAGGGCTGCCACTGGTGAAAATGACCCTTTGTTATGAATTGAAATATGAAACCCCATAATAGAATTTTTTAAACACCGTAAGTTTGAAATAAGAAATGATGATTTGATTTGATGTCAACATAAATCTGGCACTTTATCCTCTGGTTGCAATGATGATTAAGAGTTCTTCACGTATTCAAACCCTTCTCTGTCTGCCACATGAAATTCGTGATCACAATCTATCATGATGTCCTGCTAGAACGTGATGAAAAGGTGTCACCACTCATTTTCTTCCATTAACTTGCCATGATGATTGTATGACGTGTGTCCAGCGTATCCTTTTTGGGTTTCTGGAATTGTTGGAGAAAAATGCACGTTAACACTTTCACCGGCTTGCTTGCTGCTGGGAGTACACTTTAGCCATTGAAACCTGAGGCTTTCACCAGCTAACTTCAACTTCAAAACAGATGTTAGTTGTTGAAAGGATTTTTCTTGATTTTTTGAAAAGACCTTTTGAGG
>JZKD02S1023397.1:962725-997656 GCA_000966675.3 Picea glauca | reverse complement strand
AAAAGTAAGTTTTTAGATAATTTAACTTTAGTTTTTTTCCATGAAAGAAAGAACAAATGGAAAGAAAGAAAATCACTATGAATATATCTGGAACAAGACCTGTAGTAATGGCATCCAAAAGCCCAATTAGGACCTCCATGAATGCTAGGAAAAAAAATGCTAGCCCAGCAACTGAGGCCACAAGAGCAATGAAGAATGTTAGAGAGTGGAAAATTGTCAATGGTGAGAGTAGAATGGAGCATTCTTGGTGTCTTAAAGACAAACAAGTTGCCAATGGAGAAAAAATAAATTTGTATTTTGTTGAATTTGAACATGTTCAAGCAATCTTTCAGTCACTTGGCATGTTACTAGATATATGTTTGGTGCCAAGAACATATATTGTTTATGCATTGGTGAAACAATCAAAGACATATCTCAAGATTAGATATTGTTTGGATATGAGAAATTATAAAAAGGAAGAAAATTTCACAAAATTACGTGCAATGATCGTGACAAACATTGAGATGGGAAATGTAAGTCTATTTATTCTTATTTTTGTAGCATGTATTATTATAAGTTTCATGATAATTGTTAAATCTTATTTAACAATGGAAATGTCGTTTTTTTATTTTTACAGGATTTTCAAAGGCGACTTTCAGAGATGTTAGTGGGGATTTAATCTATGGAGAGAAATATCATGGAAGTCATCAGTTCCTTTCATATCGACAAGGCACGGGAAGGAAGGAAAAAGAAGCAAAGAGTAACGAAAGTTGAAGCTGCAGGAGAAAACAGAGAAGAACAACAAAGAAGAAATAAAAGTCATCATTCTAGAAAGGATAAAAGGGTTACATTTAATATATGGAAACTCTAGATGAAGATGTCATTGAGATTAATGCCAATGAGGTTACCTCTATTCCTCATAAGAAGTCTAAAAAACATAAGTGCAAAATAGGTATGCCCAATGATGATTTCATTCCTAGTGATTATGAAGAGATTGTTGAGTTAGATGAAACTCATTTAAATCGTAAAAGGAGGAAAGTAAAGGTTGTTGATGAAGAAGAATTGATAGTTACCGTCAAATATCATGATGGAAGTCCTAAAGGTAGAAGAGAAATAATAGCACCAGGTGCTGAACTAGAAGATGGTATTATCAAAACAACGCAAAATACCATTCGAGATAGACTAAGGAGGGAAAACTTGGTTGATGAGGGCCATACATTTCTGTTGAATGTGAAGCTTCTTTATAAACCCACAGAAGGCCAAGAAAAATACCAAATTAGAAAACCATATCAATTGCATATCCACAACTTGAAAGCATTGATTAGGCACAATCCATATGCACATGTGGTTGACTACTTAGTTCTTGTTGACCCAATGGAAGTTCCTACCAAGGATGCATTTGATAGGTCAAAATGTTTTGAGTATAAATATTATGTGATTGGGGGAAATCATTCTGCATAGGCTAGAAGAGAATTGATGCAAGATTATCCCAATAACCCTCTTTTTGAGATAGCCAAATGTGTAATTTATGTTGGTTTAACAGATGGGGAAGCAAAGTTATTGGCATGGGATCATAACACAGATAATGAGTACATGATGTCCATGAATTTCATTCAGAGGGTGAGATTTATCCATAATGAGTTTTTTGTAATATGTGGTGGGGATAGATCAAACATTGATATAGAGTTTAGGAAGGAATGTTGTATGGAAATAGGCTTCCCAATTGATGAGGAAAGTGTAAAAGTAAAAAATCACAAAGGAAGTGATGCATTCAGAACTATGGATATCTATTTCCAATTGGGATTTAAAACTGGACAAATATGGGATTTGGTAGATGAGATCTTCAACTTATGGGAAAATATTGGTATAAAAAATCATAAGGTTAGGAAGTCTAAACCCTTAGTAGGTAACACAAGTAAGACATGTCCTGAAATCAAAAACCTGCCAGATGATATGACTATAACGCCTTGGAGAACAACGCAAGGAGTGAAGGATGAGAAACTTGTCATAGCTATATTATCATGTGTAAGGTTAGGTGAATTATCAATGGAGGAAATGTGTGATGAATTTAAAAAGTAAGTCTGTTGATTTATTTCTTATTTATGTTATGATTAAGAAAATGATTGTTTCTATATAACATAAGAATGTATTTTACTCTATATATTATTATAACATTAACTTTTTTTATTTATTTAGTCTCAAGGTTTATATGATAATACAAGAGGAAATAGTTAAGATGTTGAATGAGTAGAGTTGGGAGGATGTTAGACTCAACTATCCAGATGCAATCTCTACAACATCATTGAGTCATTTTTTTGTTGCATTAAAAAAGGTATGTTGATTTATTACATTCATTTTATTCATTTGTAGGTTAATTTATTTCAATTTTATTAGTTATAGATATATAATTATATGTTTGTTTGTTTCATTAAATATGTCAAAGAAAAAAATAGCTAGAGTACTTGAAACCTTCAAAAGTTATATTCAAAAAAATAAGTTTGAAAGAGAAAGAAGGTGACATCTTCAAAATGTTGAGCTTGATGACACCCTTGATCGCTACATTTGGAATCGGCTTGACACTATTTAATATAAAGTGATATTAGGGGATTACGAAAAAATTGTAAATGTTGTTCCTAAAAAGGAATACTCCCTAGTTTTTGTAGATATCCCTCATGGTTATAATATCCAAAACATTGAATATGATACTAAGCCTTATACTTACCAAGATTTTAGTATAGTGGTCATGGGATTTTTGTGTTAGAAAAATAGGGTGTGCTCATTTTACCATAGACAATATAGAAATATTGTCACTCAACCATAGGCACAAAGGCCACCCCCAAGCACCTTAACCTTGATAGACAAAATCATGTTGGTAGAAGACCAATAGTCAACCAAGGCTAGTGCACCTTTCTCCAAGGGTAGCGCACCAGCAAGAATAACCAGAAACCAAGCAGAAAGTCCAAACCATAACCAAGAGACCAAGTCACCACTGCTATAGTTGCAGCTTTCCTCCAGTTGCGTGCACTTCTTGTCCTTATGTAGTTGTGAGTGAGTGAGTGACAAATGAGCTCTAGTGCCCTCTATTTATATTGATCTATCTCACTTGACTGGGCCGACTTCTCTTTCTGGAGGCTAATAAATCAATATTAAATATTCTCTTGAGTTGACTTGTCTTCTAGGGTTATTATCCAACGTTTTAGGGTTTCTCTTGATTCCCATAATATTCTAGTCTTATCAAAGGTTACACGTGGAGGTTAATACCTCCCGTAGCTACCATAATATCAACACTCCCTCCTATCTAGGGAGGTATTAAAGGTAATGGTATTGATCACAAGCAGACCATTCAACGAGTAGCATCATCATAGCCACACAGGATACATCATGATCAAATCATGAGCACCATCATCACTATCCAACTAGATAGTCTCCATGGAAATCAAAACAATTCCATCCAATAGAAGACAATTGTGTCTATTCATAGTAGTATACAACTACTATCAAGTGGTACACAACCACTCTCAGTAGCATACTGCTACTAACCAGTGACACACAATCACTACCAGTGAATCATATCCACCATAGTAGCATACAACTATTTTCTAGAGATATACAGTCTCTACAACAATCACATCATCAACAATATCATGATATAAATTGAGTCATATGGGCCATTCTTCCACTCACATCTTGTGATATATGGAAGATCATCTACCCTTAGAAAGTGAAGCATCATTCATTGGATATATGGACTATTCTTCTCAAGCATAAAAGAATAATTGTCCCTAATTTCTGAACCTGGACCATTCACCTAACTAGGGCATTCCTCCATCACTAATGACAATGCAACCTAGAGAGAATGAGTATGCCCTAGGGAATGATTGTCCCTGATTGTTGAACCTAGACCATTCACCTAACTAGGCCATTTCTCCAGCACTAATCACTGTGCAACCTAGAGAGAATGATTTTTCCCTAGGGAATGACTGTCCGGACCATTTCCTAAGGAAATGATTGTCCTCCACCAACCTCCAAAATAGGCCATTCTTTGAAACAACTCACAACTGTGAACTTCGAAAAAATGACTGCTCGGCGAGGTGAATAATTCTACTTGACCACTACTCAAAGTGACTGCCAAGAATAATGACTATCCTAGACCATTTCCCCACATTGGCCATAAGGGGAATTGTTTCCTATGGTACATCAGCAATCTATCAGACCATTTTCATTACAAAAATGATTGTCTGGTCTAGACCATTTTCCGAACTGGAAAATGACTGTCTGTCAGAAATATCGAACCACTTTCCAGACTGGAAAGGAAATTCCCAACATGGACCATTTTTTGAACTAGAAAATGATTGTCCATACATCAATAACATATCATTGCTCCCTCCCAACCTAGGAGTAATCACTTACTTTTCCAATAAGGAATTCATCTCCACGAGCCCCAGCTTGTCCATTAAGTACACAAAATTTTCATCTTGGACAAAGGCTTTATCAAAATATACATTGTCTCCTCATCTGTGGAGATATACTGGAGAACCACTTCTCCTCTCTACTTTATCACGAAGAAAATAATTATTGATCTCAATGTGCTTCGACCTGTCATGGAACATTGGGTTCTCTGAAATCTTCACATAGCTCTGATCATCACAATATATCATGGTCGAATCTAGCACCTAATCAGACAGTCCAGAAACCAACTTACGAATCCACGCTACTTTTGTACAACTATCACAAGCTGCAATATACTTTTCTTCTGTAGTGTTGAGTGCAACAGAATGTTTTTTCCTATTATCCCATGATATCTTGGCAAATTTCAAATGAAACATACCCAAGAATCACTTCTTTTACTATCTTCACTCCCTGTCCAATATGAATTGATAAATTCATGCGGCTAGATATCATAAATCAAACATCCCACGAAGACATTTCAAGGCATGCTTTGCAACTATTCAATTCTCATGGCTAGGTTCCACCTGGAACTATTTTCACAAAAAAGAAAATATCTGACTGAGTAATCTCCAAATACATTAACGAGCCATTAAATTGTCAATACAGAGATGGGTCTACTGGATAAGAGACTCTCAACTTCTTCATATCTGTCATCATGGGAGTTTTCCATGGATTTGCAATCCATCATCCCGAACTACTGAGGAACCATTCTGATACACTTTCTATGTCATAGGAAGTTTTTTCCACACTTCTGTTGTACATGAGATGCTCTATACCAAGTTACTTGAATCCATACAAGGTTTTCTTCCATCTGCATACATGGGTCTCTTTCTGGTATACCTCAAAATATACATGAGTCTCTTTTTGGTATACTTAACTCCAATCCATGGATATTGCAAGAGATATAATGGATCAAATAGAGGTATATCTAGTTTACTTGGAACAAGATTTCATCGTAGTCTTCTCCCTCCTTCTGAGAGAACCCTCTAGTTCTGAATCTCGCCTTGTATCTATCAATGCTTTCATTCATAAGTATTTTTCATAATTTCTCGCATACAATGTTCTTCATCATGGCTTCCTTCCATTTATTTTTCTTGACTGCTTCTAATGGGTTCAAACCATGCTAGTAGTCTTATGATTCTCGATATAATAACTGGTTGTTATGAATTTTATTTCTTTCTTGGAATCTTCATGTTCTTCCTCATGTTCCTCTTTAACTTTGGGGTCCATGGAGTCTTCTATATATTCCATGCCCTTCCTTATTAAGATTCCAACTTCTTCCTTTTGTCATAGAGATGTAGATGGAAAACCAAGAATTCTCAAGGCTTCTTTTCGAAGAAAAGATTTTTCTAGAGTCAAACTAAACATGCGTTTCTTATTATGGTTGTTACTTCCAATGAAAAACATGGAAATATATGACATAATATTCATGGATTCTTCTTCAATGGATCATATCATTTAGGATTAGCTCCCTCCTAATCTCAGCTTCATGCATGAATGCATGCTCTTCTTTTGAATTATGTAATCATCTCCCTCCATCTTAAAGAGTCCATGCTTTCGTCTGCATCCTTATTTCTTTGTGCAAAGTGTCACAAGTCTTATTCTAGTTTCAACTTGATTACTAGATTTTTTCTGGTATGAATCCTTCTAGGTCTCTTCAAGTTTGATTTTGATTGTGTCCCATCTGGCAGTCGTTACTTATATAATAGCTTCCACAAGAATTGTCACCAAATATTGCCAATGTACTTCATCCATTTTCATATATATTACTTGACTAGTAATCATCGTAATAGTAATCCTTATCTTGTTATTCTTCCATAGGTGTTGTTTCACTGACAATATTATCTTCTAAGGAATAGATATACATGATATGTATAGGAAATATGTAAACATGGTATGTACAATGACTATGTTACATAAGAATATTTTTACCTTGACTAGAAGAAGAAATCTGCTTCATCCTGCTCGAATTTCTTTGAGGATTTTTCTTTGGAAACCATTTATTCATGTGTTTCCTTCCTTTTATTTAACTCGGGATAATGATTCATGTAATGACCATATTTTCAAAAGTTGAAGCATTGTATTTTTGACATATCCTTCTCTTGATTTGGTTTCTTCCTTGAGTCAAACTTCTTCTTATTCCTAAATTTCTTGAACTTTGTTGTGTAGTCTTTATCATCATCTTTCTTTTGGGATTTCTCTTTTTCACTAATCCTTGATTCTTCTTGTGCACATCAAGTCCATTCAAATGTGGGATACTATGTTCTTGTGTTCATGCTTGCAAGAAATCCATCCCATGTATTGAGAAGGCCATTAAGTACTATATTTACTAGTTCGTTTTCTGAAATAATTTCTTCAATAGCTTGTAGTTGATCTCTTAACTAAGAGATTCTTACAAAGTATGATGTTATGTTGTCATCATCATTCATTTTCATGTCATGGAGTTCATTCTTCATACTCGTCACGTGTCCAATATTTTTTACTGAGAAGAGGTTAGTTAGGGCATCGTACATATTCTTAGATGAGTCAAGATGAGAAATGAGTCCAGTGTGATTCTCATAGAATTGATGCCATTATCCTTGAAATTATCCATAACTGTATTGTTTTAGGGTTCCTTCTCTTTTACTGTTTCAAACTGTGGTTCCATGATCTTCCCTTTCACGATATCTAACACTTTATTCTTGGCAAGGATGAGGTCAATTATTGTCTTCCATTCTTTGAAGTTAGAAGCCCCTTCTAACTTGTTTTTTGACTTCATAGAGTAAGTTATGAATTCTTTGACTTGGTCAACATTTGACTTTGACTTGGTCAACCTTTGACTTTGATCAAAAACTAAAATTTAACGCCTTGGATTGTTGAGAGTACCAAGAGGTGTGCTAGGCTAGGGCACATTAAGCTATCTAGGAATTAAGTCAATCTCTTCACTTAAGGTGCCTCAACAAGAGGGTTAGGGATTTGTTGTTGCAAGAAAACTCTGTCTGCAACTGCAACTGCAACTGCAACTAAGAAAATTCTCCCAATATTTCTTCCAATGGTTAGAATGTCCGAAGATAGTGTGGGCCCATAAACTGTTAGAAAAAAAGGGTGTGCTTGTTTCACCATAGGCAATATAGAAATATTTTCACCCAACCATAGGCACAAAGGCCACTCTCGAGCACCTTAACCTTGATAGACGGAATAATTTCGGTAGCAGACCAATAGTCAACCAAGGCTAGCACACCTTTCTCCAAGGGTATCACACCAAGCAAGAATAACCAGAAACCAAGAAAAAAGTCCAAACAATAACCAAGAGTCCAAGTCACCACTATTGTAGCTGCATCTTTCCTCCAGTCATGTGCACTTCTTGTCCTTATGCAGTTGTGAGTGAGTGAGTGACAAATGAGCTCTAGCACCCTCTATTTATATTGTTCTATCTCACTTGGTTGGGCCAACTTCTCTTTCTGGAGGCTAATAACTCAACATTAAATATTCTCTTGAGTCGACTTGTCTTCTAGGGTTATTATCCAACGTTTTAGGGTTTCTCTTACTTCCCGAAATATTCTATTCTTATCAAAGGTTACACATGTAGGTTAATACCTCCCGCAGCTACCATAATATAAACATTCTATAAGTCACAACATCACCATTTTGGAGATTTCTGGTTTTTCATTCAGACACACAACAAGGATTAGTACAATCAAGTTTCAAGGGAAAAGAAAAGGCAAGGATGCAACTTTATTGGTAAGATATCGAAATTGTATGTTTAGCGATCAAGATTAGAAATCTATTTTATCAATTCACAATTGAATTTATACTTATTTATGTTACAGGAAAAAACCTAATATTGATAGCTCCAATAGTGAACCATTTACATGTGATATTGAAAGTATACACCTTGCAAGTTGGACAAAATATGATACTTATGATTCTATTATTTACAATGTAAAGGATGGAAAGAAGCCTAATATTTACTTATTGGTTTACAATGTTGTGGCTAGAAAGATAACATATGAGGAAAAGGATTTCAAAGGATAGATCATTAACATTTATCAAAAGCCACAAGCACTAATTAATTATCTTATAGATACATTTTCAAATGAAGAAGATTGGGTTTTGGATTTGTTCTCAGGTTCAGGTAAGATTTATGATATAACATTTATGAAATCATACTTCACTATTTATTATTTTTAATTTATGGTGTTTTACATTATTTACTTTAATTATTTATTGTGTATTTGATGATTAGGTACAACATTATCATGATGCTTACAAAAAGGAAGGAATTGCATAGCCATTGAAAGTGACACGGTGCAATGCGGTTTTATTCAACAAAGAATTAATGGTATTCGAGCTCTTCCAGATGAAATGCAGGAAGTTGGCTTGAGGTAAGGAGATTTTAATGACTCAAAAGTGGCAAAAATATCACAGGAACCTCAAGTACCATTAGGAGGTCTGCTTGGAAAAGATCACTTTGGAGAAATTGTGGATATCAATAACTCAATGGAAGAGAAACATGAGCCAAATGAGCTAATGGAAGCACAGAATGATGTCCAAGAAAATGATGATGTGTCTCTTGAGAATGATGAATTTGGGATATATGACATTGTCGATTAGTTTTAGGATGCCCTTAAAGACAATATTGAATTTTGCAAATTTTTGATGAGTTATAATTGTAATGTTTTGACTTTCAGATTTTAAAATAAGAATAAATATCCATCTATTGTTGTTTTATGATGAATATTTTTTATTAATTGATTTTTACTTTTATTTTTCTTTGATTTAATATGCTAGAGAAAATGACATTCAATATTTTCAAATTTTTACTGTAAATCTATAAAAATATAAAAAATATGTTAATTTTTATTAATTTTTTCCATTTTTTGGTTCAATTTTGTCCATAAAAACGTTTTATTTGGCAGGTTATTTATAGTGGAAAGCTTCCAAAATGTATAGTTTTTTGTTATAAATTTCTTTGAAATGCATAGTTTTTTGCTGAATATTTAAAAATAGTTTTATTTAGCTACAATTATTTGTTATGTATTGAAGAAAAAATAAAAAGCGTGTTAAAAATACAATTTTACACTATATTTAAAAACTATTGCACCATGAATTAGATAATGAGACATAATTGTATAAAAAATCTTAATTTCAAAAAAGTAAATCATATATAACATTTTTAGTATCAATAAAAATCATAAAAAAAAACATTGGTAAAAAAAAAAAACAGTTTAGAAAAACTTGAAAATAGTTGGAAAACAAGCATATAAAAAAAAATTGATTTAGGAAATTTGTTCAAAAAACAAGCATTTTAGAAACAAAATTTGGATCCATTATAGATAAGAAGATTTAAAATATCAAAAAACTACCTCAAAATGAAAAGGGGGGCTACCGATAACACCATTTTTCAAAATGTGGTAAAAAATGGGACCCTTGAAAAAACAAGAACTCGGTAAAGTTCTCGTTAAATTGGTAATATTGTTTACTATGCAGATAATCACTATGCTACTCAACTTTTGTAAATCAAAAGCAACAGGAGTTCTCATAATAAAATTTTGTAGTTCCCGTAGTAAAAATTTGCTTGCAATTCCTATCCCCCCACAATCGAGACCTTGCATGTCCTCATGCACGTGAAGTAGGGGACTAAGCATCCCTCATGGTTTCCAGCAATTTTGTGGTAACATATGGATGATTATCAAGGCCGATACCCAATTTAAAACATTCACACTCATTTCAATCCCTAGATGGAGCTTTGTCCTTGCTTGTGGTGATTATTTAAATGACTTATTGATCTTCTTTAATAGTCTTTGCATCCTACTAATTATAAATGTTTTCACTATAAACACATTGATGCACCAAACAGTGAATCCATACCAATGTTTTTTTAGTACATACATCCAAGTAAAGAACACAATGTTCATGCTCCTCATGCAACCTGAAAACCTCCATGGTTTCATGACTAGAAGCATGAAATTGGGATCTGATGCCTAATTTTTTGGAGCATTGACTGAACTTTGACCATAGAATACAACTTGATGATGATGCTTAGAGACGAGAAAATAGGAGAGCAATCATCCTGGAGTGATGCTTGACAAAATCCATGTCCTTGATTTCTTATTCAGGCGATGGGAATATCTCAACCAACGATCATGCCATCGATTTTCACCTACAACGATTCTGATAATTGAAACGTGTTCTGGCAACATTGTGTAGTTATCGGAACTCCTGTAGCCAACTTCTGGTAATTGAACCCTTTTGTGTAGTTTTGGTAATTGAAGAACTCTTTGTACTTCCAGTAATTTAAGACTCTACATGTCTGGTAGTTTCATGGATACAGAGGAGAAGAATCAGGACCCAAGAGAATGGTCACTGAAGGGAAGGATGACAAATCTTACAAATTGATGATCCGCTCCTCTTCATAGAAAAATTGTCCTTTTTCTAATTGAACATATGTCTTTCTTGAAAAGAAGAAATACCCAAGATCATATTTATTGTTGTTAGATAGCTGAGAAGTACCTGTAGAAGGAAATTCAGACCATATGCCAACATATTTTATGCTTCCACACAGCTGCAACAGATTATGTAATCTTGTGATTAATAATTTGGCATTGGTTCTTCTTCGTATGTACATGTTGAGATGGGGTTATCATAAGCTAGCGTTCTTCCATGGTTCTTCTTGGTATAAAAACGATATCATGAATCATCTTGGAGATAATCATAGCCACATGATGAAGCGCACAGGTATATCAAGGATTTGAATTGGTTCTTTTATGCCACAAGCCCAGGACTTCCAATTGTAAAAATTCCAATTCTGGTAACTGCCTGCAATAACTAGTTCTTTGTCGTTATAGGTGGGCTACTAGAACTTCTGGAACTATTACATCTATTGCGGGAATATGTAGCTACCACTGGAATTCTGCATGATCTCTCTTAACCCAAGGAGTTCAAGAAATAATAGTTGTTGAATTAAGTCTCTTGGGTGCTGAAAGGTTAATTTATTTGCATTGGAAGAATTGGGGTAAGACTGAATTTTAGTCCTTTATTGGATCATGCTGCAAGAAACTTTTAGAACAAGGAAATTTAAACCAACACTACATGAAAACTTATTGAGATTTTTTCTATCCAATAACCTGGTTTTCAAGCAAGCTCATGTCTAACTATTCCAAGACCCTAATTTTCATAGTTATACTTATTTCTCTTTACTACTTCATTTATTTATTTATTACAACATCCTACTCTACTTGGAAAAGGAAATCCTCTTCTCAAGTGTAGGAGTACTTCTAATGGATCCATGTGCATAACATGATTACAAATGAACTCATATTCAAATTCAAAAGATAAGTTTTGATATATACCAGAATATGAGGAACTAGTCGATCTTCTTTATTTGGTGCCAAGAGATGTTGGAGGATGAACTAGTGCCTTGGCCTGATGATTGTTTGGAATCATTATTCAATGTAGACAATACTCCTTTGGTTCTCTTCTTCATTGGTATTTTTGGCTCGCATGTCCTCATTTATCATACCATGTAGATATTCAAACATTTGGCTCTTACACAAATGATTTGGGTATAAACTTCCAATTAACTCTTCACTCTTAGGTTCCAATGTTTGCTCTCCATCGAATGGTGTCCATGGATCTTTGGTCTCCTCTCCAATTTATAAGGAGAACCAGGGAAATATTCTATATCTTATTGTTTCTCATGGAAATTTTGCTCCTATATCCCTTTCTTAGATGCATATATGTTCCTAATGGCTGACAGGATTTGCTCCTCCTAAGATGCAAGGATGTTTCCTATTGCTGCTAGAATTTGAGAGTTTTCTTGGAGTAACATATTTCTTTACTAAACAACTCTTGAGAATCCTTGAAGGCTTCTTGCTGGTTGATAATCCCTATCTTGCACATTAATTAGGTATGGGGTGTGTTTCAGTAAAAAACTAGAACTTCTACACAAAACAAAATTCAAAGAAAAGAATGTACTCGGACGCCTCATGCTACTAAGACCCTGTTGTCACCAATATATATGTTGACATGAGTATCTTTCCCATTTTTATGCATCAATCTTAAATAAAAGGACTGAAAACTAAATTACCAATGCATAATACCTTTAGCATCTCCCCAACAATGATGCCAAAAATGTTGGGTAATTTAATTGCTTAAATTGTTTTCCATTAAATTTTCAACCAGGGAGCTCATAATATTGTGAGATGTCGACAAAATATATTCAAGAGTAGGAAACTAACTATAGGCTAATCAAAATGAATTCAAAAGTGCTTTGTTTGACAAGAAATTTCCAAGAATCAGAGTCAAGTATACAAGTGCTCTTTTTCAATAATCAGTTAGCTACTTCATGGCTCAATTGATCCTTTGTTAAAATATTCAATGTGCTCGTTTAACCATAGACAATATCAAAATATTGTCACCCAACCATAGGAACAAACCCACCCTCGAGCACCATAACCTTTGCTAGATAGAATGATTATGGAAGCATCACTAGAACCAACAGATAACCAAGAGAGCACATCTTTCTCCAAAGATAGTGCACCAAACAGAAAGTCCCAAAACCACAAAATAAGAACACAACTCAACTACAAAATATGTCACCAAGAATACCACTAATATACCCCAATACATCACCAAGAATATCACCAAGAGATACTAGAAGATAGGGCACATATCTTAGGCTATATAGCGCTAGAGAGAGAGAGAGAGACAAAGAATCACCCCATAAGATGTTCCTTCCAAAATTGTGGCTGCAGCTCCAAACTTGTGCTAGACTTGACTGAGAGAGTGAGTGAAGTAAGTGAATACAAATGATCTCAAACACCCTTTATTTATAGTGGTTCTTTTCACTTGTCTAGGTCGACTTGTCC
This sequence comes from Picea glauca, assembly GCA_000966675.3. Classification (NCBI taxonomy): domain Eukaryota; kingdom Viridiplantae; phylum Streptophyta; class Pinopsida; order Pinales; family Pinaceae; genus Picea; species Picea glauca. The sequence continues at coordinate 984,379 of JZKD02S1023397.1, read as the reverse complement.
TTCTAGAAGCTAATAATTTAATATTAATTATTTTACTGAGTCGACTTGTCTTCTATGTTTCTCACACATTTGTTTAGGGTTTCTCTTACTTCCAAAATATTTTATTATAGAAAAAGGTTACACATGGAGGTTAATACCTCTTGCAGCTACCATAATATTAGCACTCCCTCCTAGATAGGGAGGTATGAACTGCAATGGCCTCAAACACATCGATCCATCTCACATGGTATGGGAAAGGCTCTCATAGTCTTACAGACCATTCCATAGGTAGCATCATAATAACCACAAAGGCTATCTCATGATCACGCAGATCAAGTCACGAGCATCATCATCACTATCCATCTAGTTAGAAATCACCTCAACACTACTGGTTGGCACACCAGCCTAGGAAACACTTTCAATACTATTGGTAGTCTCCATGGAAATCAGGTAGTAGTACATAGTTACTACATCATATGTATTGGCATGATGCGATTCATTTGCATCATCTCTAAGATGTACTAGCATGATGCTACTACATCATATCTAAGTTGTACTAGCATAATGTGACTCAGGCATATGTATCATATCTAAGCTATACTAGCATGATGTTGAAGCATCATATCTAAGTTGTATTATCATGATACATCTCAATACATCTGTATCATATCTAAATTGTAAGTTAGCATGATGTTGAAGCATCATATCTAATTTGTACTAGCATGATACAAATCAACACTCCCTCTCAACCAAGGGAGAAATCTCCACAAGTCCCATCTTGTCCCTCAAGTATGTAAACTTTATCTTGGACAAAGGCTTTGTCAAAATATCAGTTGTCTGCCCATCAATGGAGATGCACTGTAGAATTACTTCTCCCTTCTTGACTTTATCACGGATAAAATAGTACTTGATCTCAATGTGCTTCGACCTATCATGGAACAGAGGGTTCTATGAAAGCTTCACACAACTTTTATTATCACAATATATCACAGTCGAATCCAACACCTGATCAAATATTCCATAAACTAGCTTACGAAACCATATTTCTTTCATACAAGAATCACAAGTTTCAATAAACTATTCTTCTACAGTGTTGAGTGGAACTAACTTATGTTTCCTGCTAGCCCTTGATATCATAACAGAGCCCAAACTAAAACATATACCAGAAGTACTATTTTTTTCATCTGCACTCCTTGCCCAATATGAATCAATAAATCCATGTAGATGTATGTCATTGTTTGAGGCATATATCAAACCATAATTTATCATCCCATGAAAATATCTCAAAATGTGCTTTGCAGCTATCCAATGCTCATGTCTAGGTTCCACCTGGAACTGGCTCAACGTCTTCACAACAAAGAAAATTTTCATCTGGGTATTAACCAAATACATCAATGAGCCAATTAGTTGCCGGTATAGGGACGAATCTACTGGATTAGAATCAGATTCTCTTAGCTTCCTTAGATCTGTCACCATGGGAGTTTCCATGGATTTGCAATCCATCGTCCCAAAATTCTGAAGGATATTTACAACATACTTCCCTTTCCCTAGGAATATTCCACCATGCTTCTGTCATACTACTTGTCCCAAATAATAATGTATGAGACCAATATCCTTCATATCGAATTCAAAGGATAACTCCCTCTTACACTGAATAATGAGAAGCTCTGCACCTGTCAAAAACAAATTATCAACATATAGTAGCAGGATCACAGGTGTATCATTCACAACCTTGTAATAAAGGTTTGGATCAGCATAGCTCTTGGAAAATCCAAGTCTCATCAAGTAACTGTCAATTCATGCATACCAATCTATTGGATCTTGCTTAGGTCCATACAAGGCCTTATTTAATCTGCATACATGGGTTTCTCTTGGGTGTACCTCGAAACCTTGAGGTTGCTCTATCTTTACTTTTTCCTCAATTACTCCATTGAGAAAAGCAATCTTTACATCCAACTGATGTAAACTCCAACTCATGGATGTTGCAAGAGATATGATTTCTCTAATAGAGGTGTATCTGGCAACTGGAGAAAATGTCTCATCATAGTCTTCTCCCTCCTACTAAGATAACCTTCTAGCCACGAATCTTGCCTTGTATTTGTCGATACTTTACATACTTTCCTTCAGGTCTAGGCACAATTTCCCGCACATCATTTTTCATTATGGATTGATATTCTTCCATCATAGCTTCCTTCCATTATTTCTACTTGACTGTTTCTTCAAAGGTAGAGGTTCTGCATTGAGATGTTCTGGAGAACATGTAGTTTCTTCCTTGGGACCTTCGTGTTCTTCTTCATCGTTGGGGTTCATGGAATCTTCTATAGATTTCTTGAAGGAAATATTCTCATCAAAAGTTATGTCCCTCCTAATTTCAACCTTATGTTGAACTGGGACATAGATTTTGTAAGCTTTTGATGTCTCACTATATTCAACAAATATGCCCTTCTTTCCTGAAGGTTCCAACTTCTTTCTTTTGTCCTTGGGAACATGAATATAGACATGATAGCCAAATATCCTCAAGTGTTCAACACTTGCCTTCTTTCTGGAGAAAGGCTTCTTCTGGAGTCATGTTCTTCAATATACGATGAGGACTTCTATTCTAAATATATACAGCTGTCATGACTGCTTATCCCCATAGAGACATGGATAGATTCTAGTCATTCATCATTTCCTTAACAGATTCTTCAATGGAACAGTTATTTCTTCCTGCCACACCATTATGTTGAGGATTATGTGGGACAATTAGCTCCCTCCTAATCCCAACTTCTTTACAAAAGGAAACGATCTCCTTGGAGATGTAATCTCCTCCATTATCATATCTTGATTTTCTTGTATCTAAGTGAACAATGTTCAAAAACTCATTTTGTTTTACATGCTTCCTTTAGATTTTGTACTTGGTGAGATCACATGCCTCACCACTTGATGGAGTCATCTACTCCATGTTTGCAACCATCATTGTAGCTCCTTCTTAGAGCTACTTCATGTGACCTACCCGAAACAAGTACAACAAGAGAAAAAGTATTTCTAATAGTATTTTCATAAGAACATATCTATGGTAACAAGGATGGTAATCATTGTAGAGTTACCAAGGTGACATGCTCGAGATAAAAACAAGAGATATCTCCTAGAGGAGAGTTTATTTCATTTTGAAAACAAGTGCAATAGACATCTATATCAATAGTACTTACATGAAACCAAGTATACCTAATAGTAATAGAACCTTTCAAAGATTGTTGTCACAACTAGTGTTTACTTGTACTATAACAACTATCAAACTTGATATGTGCAAATTGAAACTTAACAATTTGATCAATAAAACCTGGAACCTGGAGCCTCAACTGCTTGTTCCTCTGAATGTATTGATCCAATATCACTGCTTGGAAAAGGTCTCTTTTAGATTCCCTGCAAAACACACTCATGCTTTGTTGGATAATATAACATGAAAAGCATATACAAGTGCATACCTTTGAAATTTGCAGCATCATTCATCTAGTCTTCTAATCTGAAACTAGACACCATCTTGACAACAAGAGTTTAGAAACTGAATAAAAAATATTTGATGGTTAGAACAAGATAGAAACCCTTAAATTTCAACTTTGACCACAAAATTAATTTTGACCAAAAGTCAACCTTTGACTTTGACTTTGACCAAGAACTCAAACTTGATGTTTTTGCTGGCTGAGGAAACTAGAGGGTGCATTAGACCAAGGCGCACTAGAATATCCAGAAATTAGGTCTAATGCTTCACTTAAGGTGCCCAAAGAAATAGATTAGGGTTTGTTGCAGCTACAAAATCAGAAACCCTAGTTGCAACTACAACTGGTGCTATAATGAGCTTGGCAAAGAACTCTCACTCTACCTTCTAGCAGTTAGAATGTTCCGAAGGTAGTGTGAGCCCATAACCTGTTAAAATATTCAATGTGCTTGTTTAACCATAGACAATATCACAATATTTCCACCCAACCATAGGCACGCAGCCACCCCTGAGCACCATAACCTTTGTTAGATAGAATGATTCTGGAAGCAACATTAGAAACAATATATAACCAAGAGAGAGCATCTTTCTCCAAAGATAGTGCACCAGACAGAAAGTCCCAAAACCACAGAACAAGAACACAACTCAACTGCAGTAGTTGCAGTTGCACTTCTTCCAAGACATCATCAACAATACCACCAATATACTCCAAGACATCACCAAGAATATCACCAAGAGATACTAGAAGATAGGGCGCATATCTTAGGTTAGATAGCGCTAGAAAGAGAGACCAAGAATCACCCCAGAAGATGTACCTTCCAAACTTGCAGCTGTAGCTCCAAACTTGCACTAGACTTGACTGAGAGAGTGAGTGAAGTGAGTGAATACAAATGAGCTCAAGTGCCCTCTATTTATAGTGGTTCTTGTCACTTGTCCGGGCCGACTTGTCCTTCTAGAAGCTAATACTTTAATATTAATTCTTATACTGAGAGGAATTGTCTTCTACGGTTTTCACACATTTTTTTAGGGTTTCTCTTGCTTCCTAAATATTCTATTCTAGCCAAAGGTTACACATGGAGGTTAATACCTCCTGCAACTACCATAATGTCAACATTCTTGTATCTTAATCAAAATGGAAATAAAACTCACTCAAGAATAGGGATTAAAATCAAAGGATCTTATGTTGTAGGTTCAAGTCCTATAGATTCTCATCTATCTTTTGGATTCCCATGGTTAACAAACATTTAGATCTTTGATGCACACCACACTCAGTCGATCACACTTGCAGAAATGAAATGCTACAGAGTTCAATTTGGTCACTAGACTTATATTTCAGTCATTAACCCCATTCCTTTGGTTAACAAGCAAGAGAACCAACTGGTTTTGTGACCATCAGTCACATTCCTTTGTTCAACATCATGAGCACCAACTAGTTTTGTGATCACTAAATAAACTCAACCTTGCCTAACTCTATAGGGAAACCACACTTACAGGAATTGAAAGAGCATAAACAAATGAACAGTAAATGAAATGAATGGCTAGTGTAATAATATCAAAGAATGAAAGGAAACTATTTGGGTAGCGTATACCAAAGAGAGGGGGCCTTTTCTCTCTTGGAATACACTACCAAGAAATACTACAACAAAGAAATTTTGATATACATCAAAAGGTTCTTTATTGCAACATTCAAAGGATTACAAGGATTACAGTGATCTTGGACACACTCTCCCAAATGTATAACTTTTATCTATGTTAAGCTATATTATACCCTCAATGACTGAAATTCTCTCTTATTTATACATATAGCTTATCCTTCACAAAAGGAAAGGAGTTATAACAATATGAGATCAAATTCTAAATAAGTGAATCTACAACCAACAAATCATTGATCCTAAACATGTGGATCTCATCATCATCAAAACTTGGATTTAGTCTAAGTTTGTTTGAAGAGGATAACAACATCATACTCCATGACATCCATGTGCCCAAATATGTGGATATGAACCCCAACTTGGTCAAATCACTTATCTAATGAAATTGCAAGCTGGTTACTGAAACTATAAGAAATAATTACCAGTTCTGGAGATAGCGCCCAAACACCCCTTTGTTCTGCATTTTTTGAGGATCTGCTTGACATGTCACCTAAATTACCATATTCCTCACAAAACCCATATTTTATATTTTCGCAAATCATCTTTGTTTGCCCGTAAATGACTTGGAATGTTGACCTTGAAAACGACCACCTACAAGAAATATGATAACTATATGACATCTAATCATAAATGGCTAACGACTAGAACTGAGGATTCCAATAGTTAATTGTTGAACTTCACAAGTAAGTTAGGAAACCACAATATCTACCCTAAGTAATCATAAAAACATGGGAAATCAATCATCTTAGTGTACATATGTCACGTGAAGCTCATATAGGCAGGGATGATTTTAGGGGCTAAATTTCGCTCATGGGCTAATTTTCCATGTTTTTTCCCCAAAAAATATTCGCTATTCTAAAAATGATTCGCCCAAATTCTATACAATAAAATTATTTTAACTTTCAAATTGCCAAAATTTTATACAAACTATATAAAATCCTTAGAAATTTGAATAATTTTACAAAAATGTCGCCAAACATTTATAGTTGGCATATGAAGGATTAGTAAGATTCGCCAAGGTTTCTACATTTTAAAATAAATTTCCATCCTTAAAATCACCCCTGCATATAGGGTAGAAATGGACAAATGTGGAAATATGAGTGATGAAAGGAATGAGGATGAAAGGGTAAAGTAAGTGAAAAATGGTTAAATGGCGTCGTAAAATGTGTCATTTCTTAGGCCCAACACAGATTGTGCTTGTTGCCTTCTGATCCAACTTTGCCCACTCTTTTGTTGACATCCTATAGGTGTAGTACTTGGATACACAACGATCCATTGTTTTTTTTCCACCAACAGATCTTCCATCTTGAGCTTCCATAGCTCAAAACTTTGCCCATTAAATTTCTCGATCTCTATTTTTGAATTGTTCGCCATTTCTTTTCACCACTAGAATCAATATCGTAGAACTCCCACTATAACAAGGTTTATCACAGACTTGACCCAAACCCTTAGCCACAAATGCATCCCCCTGAAACCAATAGCCGCTCGAATACCAAATGTAGTAATTAAGTGTACAAGGTTAAAATCTACACTCATATCTTCAACCATGACCAATTCAAGAATAAAGAATCTGAGAAGGAATTACAAGCCAGATTGAAGATGTAATTTTTTTATGCTTTAAAGACAAGGCATTTTAAAAGGGGTAGGTAATATAATGAACATAAATATGGAAACATCAATAAATAACAACAATAATAATTAATAATAAATCAAAGGACACATCATATTTAAAATACATGACCTAATGAATGGGCATTCAACCTATCAACCATTATGACTAGTAAATACTATAATTACACCATCACATGAAATTGTATCATCAACTTATCTCTCATTCACTATTTAAATATATTTGTTACTTGTCTTATATGGATTTCGGTTTACTGACCTTCTTGTGTTGAATATTTCTATAATAAATGAACATTGTTCATTTCAACTTTCATTTTCTTACCTATACTCAAACACACAACCATCACCATCCCAAATTTGGTTGAGTTAGTTGTCCATGCTCCTTCACTTATGGTTGTTGCCTAGATCCATCCTCATCTTTTCTCTAACTCTTGCACCACATCCATGTGTTAGTCTTCCAACCGTCAAGTCTCTCTCTCAACATGGTCAAATTCAACTTATAATCATTTGTACTTGAGATTAGTTGTGTTCCAAATTCCAAGTTATAGTCCTTTGACATGTATGGCTCTCATTCAACATATCATTGAGTTTGTATATATGAGGCATCTCTATTATGACCATTATTTATTCCAAACTTTATGATGACCATTATTTATTCCAAACTTTATGCCTCTATTGGGTGATATAGCTCGACTTATTACATTAGATGTATTAATGTATCATGACATGGCCCTCCATCATAATTAGTTGTGTTCCATTCATACATTGATTTCGTATTTGTACAAGCCTCAGTATGCATGTATTATGTAGAAAAATCAATATTATCATTCAAATCATTTGCTATGCTTGTAGGTGCTTCCTTCCAACAAGTGGCCTCCTATTTTTTCTCTCTAAGATAAAAATAACAATATATTTTGATCCTACATTGCCTTCTTAACTGCATACATCAAGGGGCATATGTTGACACATCAACGTTGGCACCTTGCAATAGTGAATGTTAACTTAGGAATGCAATAGTGAATGTTAACTTAGGAAAGCATTGTGAATTTGTTTACATATTAATAAAAAAACCTAAAATTAGTTTTAAACTTTGACCATTATGAGTTATGATTAATTTCATTTCCTCCCAGAAATACGCATGATCACTTTCATATTGAGAGAAAACTAGAGTCTGCCCTTTAATCTAGTTGAAATTGATCTCAAGACAAGTTCCTAATGAAAATATGGTAAATAAAGTCAATTATGATCACAAAGATGTGGAAAGTTGAAATTCTTAGGTGACCTATTCATTAATATTTTTATAAACGTAGGAGGAACCAAAATCCTATGAAAATTCTTCATTCACATGGGGTTAACATCTTTGGATTGAGAATTAAGGCGATGCTACTATATTTTGTAGTGAGTATCATATTGTGCTTATACTTTGAAAAAAGCAAGTGCCATTGGCCAACACAAAAGAGGAAAAACAAAAAGGATTGGAAACTAGAAACCACATGTGCATAAAGTAAAAAATGTAGTGTAGTGTTTTGTTTAATTAATGAAACATATTTCTCTCCACTATATACATTGTGTTGTGATTCATGTTATTTGTATGTTGTATTGAATCATTGATAGATTTAGGGTAATTACTTTCCATGAATGATGGTTTAGACATCTCTCTTTTTTAGATCAATAAATAACGAGGTTGCCTTTTAAAAGTAAAAAGAATGGTAAACGTAATGTCGATGTTGAAGTTTGATGATTGGGCTTCTCATTTCACTTCCAACTTAGAGTGCCTGTGGGGATGGTTCATCGGTTTTGTTGATGTGACAACCTAGAGGAAGGGATAAATCGTGAATGCTAAACCCTTTCTCCTAGATTTTAAGTTTCCTAGTCTCCCCTCCTCGTTGTTTCCTTCTTGTCTCCTCTGGAGTTCCAACAACCAAGTTCTTGAGCCCACGATTTCACCTCTCCTTTTTACGACGAGTTTCGTAAAGCAAGCAAAACTAGAAATACAACACAACAGTCTCATATTAATATCCACATCAACCAACAAAAAGAAAAACGACTCACATTATACACTGCAAACATGTGCGAACACTTATGAACAAATGGTCACACTTGAGAAAATAAATTGCTAAGAAACTCCAAAAACGACCGAATCACAATGAAGCCAAAGCTGAAGCGTTACCAGGAGAAGGAAATATTCGTTAGAAAAACTAGAGAAATTGTGTATTGCAAAGAGACAGGAGGTTTGTAACCTAGAGACGTCCCCTTGGAACTATCCAAAGAGCTATGTGGAGGCACACGTGTAATGCATGCAAATTTTTCACATTGCATGTTCTACTTGAAAGACTAATAAGAGGAATAATTTATCTCAACTAATTTAATTACACACAAATTGTAAAGAAATCTCCTCACTGCCACGTGCCTACCATGCTACAAGCCCCAACATGCATAAGTTGTCTATAACCAAACTTTGAAACCAACGTCTGTCACCATTACGTTCATAATTTTCAATCTCCTTCCGCTTCTCCCTCCATGGTGGAGCTTCCGCTGGTTTACTCCTCTCTTTCGTTGAGGCTACCCTATATAGTGAAAGGACAGATGGTCTAGGTGTTGGCCCAATATGCTAATGTTGTGAAACCATGTAATTCCTACAGTCAAGCATACAGTTGGTCATGTAGGTCATTTAAGACTGGTGAATTCAGTGCTTGAACGAGTGAGAACATGACGACATAGCTTATGTTTAACCAAAGGTACTGGTTTACCTTGGGTGTTTTCCAGAGGTCATGTTCTGGTGTATTCCCACCTAGGTATATTCCCGCCTAATCCCTGTGAATTTTTTAGGTGAGAGCATGTGTTTATAGAGGAATATCTGATATGTGCTCACTTGTAAGGCAAGAATGAGTGCAATGGGTGATAGCAAGATACCTGACCTACCTCCAAGCTACCTGGCCTACCTCCACTAGATTGTTGTGTGGGACTTACTTCAAATGTGTATATCTAGAAGAGCTTACATGATAGAGGATATTGACATTGTGGTTCTTGTGAATTTTCTAGTTGGAGACTAGGTACCTATGCAGACTGGTGTAGGCAAGTTAGTGGCATACTAGGAGTAAGTTCACAGGTTACATCTCTTATCTCCAACCATTTTCGAACTCTATGAAAATCTTAGTTTGTCAACAACCACCTAAATTTGCTTTACATAAGATAAGAATAAACCTGACAAGATTGGAAATTTCAGACACAATTTTTTTATGTTCAGTGCACGTATTGTTTACATAAATGATTATAAGTCTACTATTAATTGTCTGAATGTGTTTTTCATTTGTTCAAACCGGTGTTTACATAAATGATTATCAGTGTACTATTAATTGTCTGAATTTGTTTTGCATTTGTTCAAACTGGGATGAAACTTGACTCTTATGTTACTTTGTCTTAAAATGCACAGCATTTCCTGCATTATCCCCTTTGTCCCACCTATATACATATGTTCAAAATTCAAGGGGACAACCCTGAGGAAGAAACTGGCATTCGATTCTCACCCAATAGCTTCCTAGCTTCTGCCATGAGAAGCTGATACGGTAAAGACGCTCTTACTTTCCAACAATTTGCATTGATTTTAAAAATTTTATTTTACAAACAGTAAATAGTAAATAGGAAACAAATATGTAGTAAACAGAAAGTTAATCAGTAATAAATATATCTATGAAGATATGAAGCAAATATGAAGTAAATAGAAAGTTAGTGGCTATTATGAAGTAAATAAGTTAATAAAATGTTAGTAGCTATTTTTCAAAGCATTTAGAAACTTATTTGCAAAAAACAATCAATAACTACTCATGAAACATACCTGCAAATACTAAACAGTAAACATAATGATGAATGATGGTGGAACTCAATTGCAGCTGCAGGATTTCAACCTCCCCCAACCTCAACAGCAAAGGAACTAGTAAACCAGTGATGAAAGAAGCAGCGATGATCTGTCTTCTATGATGGTCTGATGCTGATGAATCTACGTGTACTTTGCTCTCTGTATATTGTGTAATTTTCTCTCTGTATATTGCCAAAATTCACCACATATAGAGATCTTCTAACCTACGAAATTATCCAAAGATTGCCTGACTTATCTCTTGAAGATTGTCGGGGTTATCTCAAATGGACATGAATTTAATGCATTTATAAATAAATGCATTATGAGCTTGAATAAACTTAGGTTATAGAGGATTTAACTTACAATATAGAATATTTCGAAAAACACATTCATTCTATTTATTGACCTCTCAAAAGAAGCGTCAATGAAGATAAGGACGATATAATATGCTCCAAACTTATGATACATAAACATTGATATGTAGACAATGGCAAAGGATATGTTTGGATATATAAACATCGGTAAAAAGAGTTGGGCAATAAGAGGTCCATCTTCTGAGCCAATAGAGTCTTTAATAAAAGCAATTAACATATTATTAGCAAATGACTATTTTACTTTTCCTATGTTCAACTTTGAGAAAAACAAAAAATATGTTTTAGTCAAAGGAAAGTACTAGAAAGTCAACGTTGAAGTGAACACTAGAGTCTTGGCCTTTGGAAAGGACTAATAAATAATAAGTGTTACAGAAACTTCACTCATGTACGTTCTTGCTTGGTTTTTTTTTATAAACTTCAGTTATTTATTGGTAAACTTTCTCTTTTATTAAAGATTCTTTTGATTTTATTAAAAAATTGTAGCATCTTTATCTTGATGAGAAAGGCATTATGATTAGTTTTGATGTTGTATATTTATTCACCAAAATTCATATACCATAAGCCCTTGACGTTATCTCCAAATTGATTGACCCCAAAACCTAACTGAAATATGTCCCACCTCTACTTTCTTCACCTTTAAAGGGATTTAATATGAACAAACAAAAGGTATAGCCATAGGGTATTCTTTAACCCTAGTGGTTACTAATATTTTTATGGAACATTTCAAGACTTTAGTTTTAAACAACTTTGATCTTAATCCTAAATGTTGGTTTCAATTTGTTTGTTGATGATACCTTTGTTGTTTTCCCTCATGGTCATCCTTCTCTAATTTCTTCTTTAATATTCTTAATAACATTTCCCCCCATATTCAATTTACTATGGAAATGTAAAGGGAAATTCTCTTCCCTTTTTAGATGTTCTCGTCTCATGCCTCCCTGATGGCTTCGTCACCCACCAAGTTTATAAAAAGAAAGACTCATACCAATCGATACCTTCATGCCTAGTCCTATCATCACCAAATTTGAAAATGTGATGTCCCAAAAACTTTGGTTACTCAAGCCATCTGAATCTCAGCTCCTCAATTCCCTGAGAAGGAGAAAACCCACCTTACAAAGACCCTTATAGCCAATGGTTACTCCATTTCTCAAATCAACAAAACCTTCAGCTCTGCCTTCTATTCTAATTCTGCATAGAAAAATTATCCTTCCTTGTTCCCACCCTTAGCTCTCATTTCTCTTCCCTACATCCAGGACACTACCAATCATATTTTGAATATTTTGACCAAAAACAATATCAAAACTCTTATTAAACCCTATAAAACCCTTAAACAATTATTTAAAATTGTTAGGGATAAATCTGACCACATGGTTGACTCGGGAGTTTACCAAATTCCTTGCTCCTATGAAAAATCATACATAGACCAAACTGGTAGATCTTTCCAATCCCATCTCAAAGAACATATAGTTGACACAACCCACAACCACATCTCTAAGTGACTGTTCAAAAATTCTTATAAATCTAAACACCTTATTTGCTTTGACCAAACCAAAATTCTTGCCTCACCGCCGTATCACTCCTTTCATATCATTTGGGAAACATTGGAAATTGAAAAACATTCTAATAATTTTAATCGAGAAGATGGCAACAAAGTCAACCAATAATGAAATATTTATTTTAACTTTTCGATTCTAATTTGAAAAAGACTTTTTGAATTCAAATTTCTTGTCTTTAATAATCAAATCCGCACTCTTTTGTAATACTTCAATTTTATTTGTTATTTGTGATGAGTGGAGTGTCTACTCTAAAAACTTTGGACTTTTAAAAATTATAGGGATGAATAAAGGGGAAGAGGGCGAAGTTCAAAGGTTTTCGGATTCTAGGCACGAGGGTTCGTTCTCAGACAAAGGAATATCTGCTACATTATGTCCATCATAAAGGTCTTCAAAAGGGAAGGAGTCATTGTCTTCTTGTATGCAACATGGCAAAAAAGATATCTTGGCAAAGAAGGCATCTTGGAGTTGAGACAATGGGCTCTCATTGGGTCTTTTAGCAAAGAGAATCCTTGTTTGAACTCCATGGCAGCATAGATGGGAAAGTCATGGTTCAAGGAAACAAGAAGGAAGGAACACATATCTTCATTAGAGGGAGGATTTTTTTCTTCTATTTGAGAGGCCTGAACACAGAGACATTGTCCTTAATGGGTTCGTGGATTTTCAGCTCTTCAAGGTTGGTTCTTTTTCCCTAATGTAAGGTCTTCCATGACACCCACCGAACGTGCGCACTCCTTGGGCGGATTCAACGATGGAACAGATGAAGAGCACAAGGAAGAAACGATCTGTTGGCCAAATGAAGACGTTTGGGTGTCAAGAGGAGCACATTGGGCACATGATGGTGATGTGCGATGTCGAAGGGGAACACACCTTACTTGCCTTAGAATGATTGATAGAGACTTGGGTTGCATTTGAGCGAGGGTGGGGCAACTTATGAGCATGCCCAAGGAGTGGACCCATCTTCCTTTGGAAACATGGGTGCACCAAAGAGGTTGGATGACCCCATCGGCACACCCACGAGGAGTCACGACAATTGGCATGAGAGAGCACACAAGGCAAGGGGTGTGTGCCCAAGGATGAGGTGCATCGGTCCAAGAGACAAACGATTGATGGGCACGTGGACTTGGATGGGTGCACTGAGTCCATGGTGGGGGTGCAATGAGTCGGTTGAGTGTGGGTTCGCAAAGGGACACGACACACCCAAAAGACATGACATTTCGCACAAGTGACCCTTGGAGTTCTTAAAAGGGCACACAACGAAAGGAAGGCCTATAGATTGGCAAGGATTTGGAGAGAACAAGTCTGAGGCAACAAACTAAGGCAGAGTTGCCAAGATGGATGACAAGTAGCCAAGAATTGGACGCTTTGGGAGGTTTTGGGGAAGTATGGAAATGAAGGTCTATTGGAGGCATGTGTGAGACAGAACCAAAATATGTGTTAGCTTGGTGAAAGTTTGTGGTAACAAAGAGATAGCAAGTCTATGGTTGTGGGCACACCTGAGGTACACCGTAGGAGGTTGCAGAGACCGTTGCGACAGAGAGTTTTGGTGGGACAAATCTATTCATGAGTGTTTTGGTGTGGTGAGACGAGTTGTGTGACTCTACCGAAGTTGTAAACCGAGTCGATAGTGCTCATTTTGTAACTATTTTGCAATAACAAAGTCTTAATCGGGTGTTAGGCACACTTTGTGTTGCCCACACTATTTCTATGTTTGTCTTAGTTTGTTCTGCGGTTGTTTTCTTGGTTTCTCATATTCATGGATGTATGCTTAAATAAGACCAAGTGTTAAAGTGTGTTAACAATTGTCTAAGTATACAAGATTTGCACTAGAGTAGGAGGTTTCTCATGTTCATGGATGTATGCTTAAATAAGACCAAGGTGAGACCAAGTATTCTTGGTGTGCCAAGCAACCAACTAGAAACCATCATGGTGCCGCCATAGAAGATGATTTATGACAAGATCTAATCAAATGTCTTGTGGGATCATGACACGTGTCATTATATATTCAATTCCGGAAATACAATATTCTATTCTGGATGAGGATACCAGGTCTCCTTATCCAATAATGGGTGCTGAAACTTTTCAACTTATTGGAAATTCATTGGGTTTTTTCAAAGTTTACTGCACAGGAAACACTAGAGCTTAAATGTACAGGTAATTGGTTCAGATGGATAATAGCACCGATCTTCCTGACTAGATCGTGCTGCTATGTGACGGATTGGAATGAGTACAGAGCCTGGATTAAGAGAACATCCCCTCGAAATGTAGGTTTTGGCATCAAATTGGTCATATTTTGATAGATCGTGCCTTGAAGGATCGAGCTTTGAAATGAAGATATCTAGAGTTAGGCTCAAAAAAGGTTCGATCAGGTTCGGCATTCTAGGGTAAAAGAGCACACCTCCTCACTCAGAGACCAGACCACAATGTCGAAGCTTTCAAAATCGCAGGCATTCACGACTCTACCAGATCACTTTGTTCCATTAAAAACTCAAATTCGAATCGTAAATAACTTACTAATGTTTCATTTAAATACTCAAGTTCAAATCATATAAATTATTTTATAAAGTACACAGAAACTAATTTAAAAGAACAAATTAGACGCAAATCATATAAATTATATATAATGTACACACCACTAATCAAAAGAACATTGAATGAGTATTTTCTTTATTTATAATTTATGAAAATAATTGAGCAATAATAAAATACCCTCTTTATTATTTTTCTTCAAAATTCTAATTCACTTTTAAAGGAAATAATATAAGGGATTGGTTAAAAGTTTTTTTTTGGGGTTTTTTTTTTTAGAATCTAGCGATGTAAGTTTGGACAAAATCGCTATTTTCTGTTGTTTAAATTGCATTTTTGAATGCATAAATGGATTCAACATGCTGAAAAACCCCTGAAACACTTGGATTATACAAACTTAGACACTCAAATCTGCAGATCCAACCATTCCTCACCTGATTTTGGGAAAAATCAAACAGAAAAAGTTGTTGGAAAACTGCCAAAAAGTAGAACATAACAATATCAATAATATCAATATAAGTGTATATCTGTAAATATCTTTTTTTAAGTAAGAAAAAGTTCACAATATTTATAAAGTAAAGATTTGGAAAACAATTTTAAGATTTAGATTTTTAGTTAGATTATCATGTGAACAAAACTATATTTCTTGATTATCTGAAATAATTTGTTGTTGGTTAGTAAGGGGTAGATTTCTACTCTTGCTATATACTTGCAGTTTTTGGGTAGTTAATTTGCTTTTACTTTTTCTTAATCAATCAAAAACAGATACTTAAAAATTAATATTTATGAATGGACGAGACAATATGCTTTTAAGTAACATTTAACCTTAATACCATATTCTAAATAATTAAAAGTAAATATTTCTTAACATACTAAATTGAATCTAAATCATTTATTTGAAAAAACATTAACACAAATCACTTCAAACTTGATTCCCATAATCTACTTATAAACAACTGAATAAAAAAATTCAGTTATGTGTACATGAGAAGTAGATTTACATGACACCCCACTCCAAACAAAAGAAATTATGTTCTATCACAGTGTCACTTAGTGATAGCATAGATGGCATATATTATTCCGGGTAAGTACCCTAACAGCGTCAGCAGCAGACATATCCAGAATTCAGCCTGTCACAATGCAACAACACAACCATCGGTTGTGATTTAAACGATGAATATAACGACCAGAAACTTAAAAGGAGATTGAGGTACTCACATGGCAGCCAAATTTGAGAAAGACTCCCAAAGGAGGAAGAATTATGGCCAACAAAATGTCCACGCAGTTTGCAGTGCCCTCCCTCATTATGATGATGATACGTCTGCTATGAAGCTTATTATTCAGATCCGAAGATAACGATACGTCCGAACACACTACAGAACCAACGCCAAACCCAATCCCAATCCTTGTAATTAAGAGGTCATGGTGAGAATGACTCCACAAAGTGCTCTATTTAACTGCAATTGACACCATTGTCTCTCCATCGAAGAAAGGCCACGGCCCACGAAGACTGCGCATGCTGTTTGCTGACAACCGAAGTCTGATAAAAAAATAAAAAAGTGTCATGCATTTATTGTATTCCAGCTTTATCCACGTGAACACTGAGGTCTACCTGTAGTCCAATAATGAGAAGTTGCTTTCTAAATTCCAATATTATGATCTGAGTTGTACACATTGTCTTTTTCGTGGAGTTGTAGAGTAGACGTTGGCGTTGTAATCATTTCTTAATGGAGTAGGTTAATTAGGGAGTAATTTTTCAGACAAAAAAAAATTGGCTTGAATTAAATTTGGTCAAATTTTCAGGGGTAGTTTGAGTTTTATATGAATCAAAGTTCCATGCATTTCAGAACTTTAAAGTCAGGAGTTTTGTTTCATTTTAAACCAACCTAGATGCTCAAAAAATGAATCAGATTTCAGGATTGACCCTAAATTTAAAAACAGACAGCCCGAAAACCTGCTGAAAAGTAATTCAAGAGGGAAGATTGCTCCCTAGTTAGCCCACTCCGTTCCTTAATAACTCAAAGGAGTAATTTAATTAATAAATAAGTTCATATTTGAATGGAAATTGTTTTCAAAGCAGTAGTATAAACTTTGTTTTTTCTGGATTATTTTTTTTAATTTTCACTGAAATCTAACTAGAATTTGTTTGATTGTAAATTTGAGTGGTTAAATCTATATAATTTAAATATCCCTGAAATTTTTCAACAAGCTGAATTTATTTATGATTCAAAAATGCAATTTAAACAATAAAATATTATCATTCCATCCAAATTTATATATTCAAATTCAAATAAAAATTTAAAACAATTAAACATTCATAAATATTTTTTACTAAAATTTTGAATACAATAAATAACTCTTGAATATACAAATATGAGAATTTATTTACAAATAATACCCACACACAGTGTAACTTCCTTAATTAAAAAAAAAATTGAAAAAATGAAGTTTACCTCACCTTTTGAACTCACATTCACATAGATAAATGAGAATTTGTTTTCAAATAATCTCTACATACAGAGTGTAAGTTCGTTCGTAATGAAGCTTCCACTTAATTTTTTTATTTTTTAAATGAAGTTTACCTCACCTTTTGAAGTCACATAGATAATGAGAATTTGTTTCCAAATAATATCTCCATACAAAGTGTAAGCTCGTTCATAATGAAGCTTCCACCTTGGCCGAAAGAAGCCTTATTTGAAGGCCATGGCAGTATGGATGTGAAAGTCTTGGCAACAACAGGGAAGGTACGTATCTCTCCATTCGAAGATTCTTTTTTTTTTTCTGTTTGAGGGCCCTTAAGGGCCCTTGGGACGTTGTCCTCGTTGTGGGTCATACATGGGGCAAGCAATATCCTCTACGTAGCATTTAATGCTGTCGCAGGTGCTTTCAAATTCAATGGCTTACAAAGCAGGCTGGATATTGGCCACTTTGGACTATGTCTTTTTTACTTTTTGGATTGGTTCTTTTTCCTTGACGTGATATCCTCCATTCTAGGTTTATCCACTCCTTTTCTAGGTTAGGATACTAGGTCTCCTTCCTTATCCATTACTAGATGCTGAAAGTTTGTCAACTTGCAATTTGTGTTGGGCTCGTTGAAGTTTTAACACTGAGATTAAAGGTACACGCGTATTGAAAATATTCGTTCAAATGGATATTAACACCTAACTAGATCATATTTAATCTATGATTGAGTGGAATGGATATTATCACCTAACTAGATCATATTTAGTATGCGATTGAGTGGAATGGGTTAGAGTTTGGATTAGGTGAACACCTCCTTAGATATACATTATCACCTAACTAGATCATATTTAGTATGCGATTGAGTGGAATGGGTTAGAGTTTGGATTAGGTGAACACCTCCTTAGATATACATTAAATGTATAGGTGTATTAAAAATACTAGTTCAAATGGCTATTATCATTTAACCATTTAATTAGATTGTTTTGGGTATGTGATTTATCGAAATGGGTTAGAGTTTGAAATGGGCTAGAGTTTGGAATGGGTTATAATTTGAATGTGTGAACATTCTCTCTAGATGTAGGTTTTGTCATCAAAGTGGTCATATTTTAAGAGACACTACAGTGCATTGAAGGAGTGGACTTTGAAGTGAAGGTATTTATTGTTAGGTTTAAAGAAGGTTCAATTATGGTTTGGTCTTAGGGTAGAAGAGCACACCTCCTCACTTAAAGACCATGATGGAGGAGCTTTCAAAATGAAAGCCATTCACTACTCTAATTCACTGAGAGTTGTCTTTCTTTGAGACTTAACAATGTTTATTGGTAATTGAGGAGGATCGCATAGCCTCAACAATTTTATCAACTAGATGCATATTAATTTTGGATCTATCAAACGTCAAGAAGGATCAAATCCACTAGACCTATGAACACTTTTTCTTTATTTTGCACTCTAGAAAAGGTTGTGACTCAAAAAATTGATCCCTCTTGGCTCTTGATAAATATAAAATTACCTATGTTACATTGCAACATCTATATCATAATACTAAAACACATCAAACAATCTAAAACACTAGAAACTAGATGATTAATGAACTCTATTCATTCCTGAAAAAGACTCTTGATGTGTCAATTACCTGGAACTCTCATCAAAGAGGTCAATTATATGTTGTATGAATTTTCACCTAAATAGCCTAAATCACAAAGGGTCTTTTGAATTATCTATTGAACTTAGCCTAAACATCCAATTATGGAAACAATATAATTCTCTCTAAATTGATTTGGGATGTCTTATCAAGCCCTGTTTCAGCCCATATAAATTTACATATTCTTAGTCTGTGTGGAAGTAAGTTTGATGGATTTGGGAAATATAAGCCCTATCATCCAAAATTTTCACCCATGGGTAGGTGAAGGTGGAATTAGGTTCAGTCTTTCATATCATCATGTAGGTTGTTGGTGAATATTGTGATTTTTTATTGATTAAAAAAAAAAATCTAATGTGTTTATAAATTGATAAACATAAAAATTGTGGGATGAGGTGTGCTTAAAAATATAGGGGTGAAGTCATGCATTAGTTGTAACACAATGTATTTCAACACCCACTTTCCTAGGAGTGAAGTGATTTGAAATGGATCATTAACAAAGAGATGATTTATTCAAATGGTTAAGTGTTGAATTCTTTGGTCAAAATTGTACTTAAAAACCCAGTGTTGGAAGCCATGAGGGTGAGGGGAATAATAGAGAACTTCATATATGAGGGTGGGGGGAATAATAAAGAATATTTCTATATTATTCCCTCCACCCGCACCCTCACATTCATATAGGGTGGGGGGAATAATAGAGAATTTTTCTCTATTATTATCCCCCCCCCCACCCGAGGCTGGGGGGGATAAAAGAGAATCTTTTTTTTTTTTTTTCCTTACCCCCCCCCCCCTACCACAAAAATGCATCTTTTTTTTTTTTTCTCTCTCTCCCTCCACCCCCCCACATCAATTATTAGTCTTATTATCTATTCTACCTATCCTACACGCTACATCCTCTATAATCTTCCCGTACCCCGCCCTCCTATCTGACCCATACTTTCTACTCGTTCTCTATTAGTTTCCCATCCCGTTCCCTCATATATTTATCCAGCATCCTCCTTTCATATGCCCCCGCACCCACCCTCCCTTTCTATTTATGTTCAGTCCTATCCACTCCTCCCCCCACAAAGCTTCTCTATTATTTCCCCACCCCCACCCTCCCACCCTCATATATGAGGGTACGTTTTCTCTATTGTTCCCCCCACAAAACTTCTCTATTATTCCCACCACCCCCACCATCATATATGAGGGTGGGGTGGCAATGGAGGGAATAATAGAGAAAAATCCTCTATTATTCCCACCCACCTCCACCTACCCACCTCCTATGAGGGTGGGGTGGGGAGAATAATAGAGAAAACTTATTTATTATTCCCCCCACCTCCACCTACCCATCTCCACCCTCATATAACCCCCATATATGATGGTGAGGACGAGGGAAATAATAGAGAAAACTTCTCTATTATCCCCCCCACCCCACTTCTCTATTATTTCCCCCACCCGAACCCTTATATAGGGTGGGGGTGGTTGGGTGGAGGGAATAATAGAGAAGTTTTCTCTATTATTTCCCCCCACACCCATATATGAGGGTGTGGGGAATGATAGAGAAGTTTTCTCTATTATTCCGGGTAATATTAGAGAAAACAGTATAATATTAGAGAAAACATTATAATGTTTTCTCTAATATTACCCCCCACCCTCATATATGAATATATAATGTTTTCTCTAATATTACCCCCCAACCCCGCCCTCATATATGAATATTACTACCTACCCTCACCCTCATATATGAGGGTGGGAGTGGGGGGAACAATAGAGAAGTTTATATATGAGGGTGGGGTTGGGGGGAATAATAGAAGGAGTGCGGGGAATAATAGAGAAAACTTCTCTATTATTCTCTCCACCCGATGGGAGGGTGTGGGTGGACGGAAAATAGAGAATTTCATATATGAGGGTGAGAGTGGGGGTGGAGAGAATAATAGAGAAAACTTCTCTATTATTCCCCTCACCCCCACCCTTTCATATATGGGCGTGAGGGTGGGGGAAATACTAGAGAAAATTTCTCTATTATTCCCTCCACCCCCACCTTCATAGAGAAAACTTCTCTATTATTCCTGCCACCCCCACCCTCATATAGGGTGAGGGTGGAGGGAATAATAGAGAAAAAGGGAATAATAGAGAAGTTTTCTCTATTATTCAATAAAAGTTCTCTATTATTTCCCCTACCCTCACCCCCACCCTCATAGAGAAAACTTCTCTATTATTCCCTTTTTCTCTATTATTCCCCTCACATATGAGGGTGGGGGTGTGGGGAATAATAGAGAAAAAGGGAATAATAGGGAATTTTTCTCTATCATTGGATAAAACTTCTCTATTATTCCCCTCACCCCCACCCCATAGATAAAAATTCTCTATTATTCCCTTTTTCTTCATTATTCCCCCCACCGCCACCCTCATATAGGGTGGGGGTGAGGGGAATAATAGAGAATATTTCTCTATTATTCCCCCCACCTCCACCCTCATTTAGGAACTTTATATAGGGTGGGGGTGAGGGGAATAATAGAGAAGTTTTCTCTA
>JZKD02S1023397.1:932422-944154 GCA_000966675.3 Picea glauca | reverse complement strand
AAGGATTGATTTGAAAGTAGATAAAATCTGTGTGATAGATTTTTTGAAGAAGTTTGAGGAAGAAATTTATAAATACACCAAGCATTCACATAGAGCTCGATGGAAAGACCTACAACTCAAACAATCCCGTGAAGTGTTTCCACCAGGGACAATTTTGTATGTAGTTGATTTTGCAAAGAATTACACATTCGTTGTACAAAAAGAAATACAGAGTGACTATTATCATTCTGATCAAGTCACTATATTTGTCCACGTTCTATATAGACATGCTCAACGGAGTCTTGATAACATATAAATAACCAATGACAATCGACATGTTATTAAAGAATAAGACTTTTATATAAGTGATGATCAAGCACATGACACAGATTATGTACAACATTGTTTTGATAAATTTTATGATTCATTGAATGAACGTGAGATCGTATTCGATCAAAATTGGATATGGTCAGATGGGTGTGTGGGTTAGTTCAAATCTTCACAATCATTCTATTGGTTGTGTCGTCTTCATAAAAAATCAAACATTACACATTGTTGGAATTTTGTTTAGACTTGTCATGGAAAAGGAAAGCAGGACGGTGCAGGGGCATGTGTAAAACGATCACTTCAAAGGTATCAGATGAACCCTCATGCCGATCAATTTGAATCTGCTGATCAAGTTGTTGAATGGTGCAAAATGGTGCTAAGCCATGAAAATAATCCATCAACGTTGTTATAGCAAGATTTGTCTCACCCTATGCAATCTTGCATAGAGGGCCTTATTCCATTTCCCTATGCAGACTTATCTACCCTGTTGATAAAATCCAGAGACAAAAATACAAATTTTTCCACGTGTACGGATCTTGAACACTATACAACATGCATAGACGCAGGCTACTCCACTACATCCCGCGTACATCGGGATTTATGCCAGAAAATGAAAATTAAATGTTGGGTTTCCATGTCATGACAGGAGATCTTTGATCCTTGGCCTTCCATATACTAGAAATGTTCTGACTCAACCCTTTAGTTCCATTTTGAAGGCTATATATGAGCTAATTCTGAGCTATGGAAAATGAGAAAGAATTCAACCTTGAGAGCAAAGTTACTCTGGAGAAATTATTCACTTCATATTGAGTCTGCATCCCTTTGTCCTTTAAGTCTAAACACAGTGTTCAGCCCCCAAGGTCTTCCCTTATTGATTGAGAACCTTATTGTTTCTCTCTTATGATCTTACCTTTGGTGGAGGATTGAAGTGGTGGAGGCCCAACTGGAAGGAACTTAGTTTCTCGGTTCCGAACCGTGCCGACAGAGAAGTTTGTAACATTTTCACTTATCCTAATCATTTAATAATATAAATACTCTTTTCCCGTCCAATTGATATCTTGCAAATATATTGAATTATTATTCCATGAGCATATTTGTCATGTTTATTAATGGATTATGCTATCTAATCTGCTAACCTTTTATATTACCACCATATGCTTTCTTTGCTTGTTTGTTGAGAACTTTTCACAGGTATATAGCTTTGAGTCGAAGGGCTCACGGTGGACTTCATCGAACATCTAGACGAGGTAGGCCTCTTTCTTATCTCACTTGCATATTGGTTTATATAGCATGTAGTTGGGATAGAGTTTATTTCTGCAGATATTTTCGTCTATTGTGGTTTACCCTAGCCATAGAGAGTTTTTCCTCGTAACAGAATTGGCAACCATACTGGGGAGACGAATCTTATTTCTTAGGGTTTGGAGTACTTTTATCCTCAGATTGATCTTGTTTCTATTGTGGTTCTTGTCGTATCATTTCTTAACAGTTCCTATTCACTCTGGGTCTGAGTTTTCAGCCTTTCTCTCTTGCCCGACTTTGTTCAGAAGCATATACGCACCTTTTGTGATGCAGGAGCATCTCTCCATGCAGCCAGCCCGCCAGCTAGCCACGTCAGCGTGCGTGCATTCATATGCAAAAAAGGAGGCGCAACCTCATTTGTATTTGTATTGAATGTAATTTAATGTGCTTAGGTTGTTGAGCCAGGAAAGCCATGCCTTTGCCCAGGCATTAGATAGGATCGACCTTTATTGTAGATTGGTTGAGATCTAGGTCCGATTCTGGACTAGACAGCCCCATTCATTGTAATTGAATAGGGTAGGTGTACCTGGAGGGAAGCGCTCAATGAGCCCCTCAGGTAAAAGAGATTTCATATCTCATTTTGTAGAGAGAATGATTGAGTTGAAGAGCCAGGGAGAGCTCAGGAACACCATTGTAAAATATACAAGCATTTGCCATTATTAATACAAAGCAGTTTTTCCTGCATTATTCTGTCATATATGCATGTCTATGTGAGTTCTATATATATATGATGTAGATGTATGTTGTGTTTTATGCATTCTGCAGAAGTTCGTGTGATTTCAGGCTTGAGAGGTCTTTGAGGCTTCATGTCGTGAGGGTGTGACAGAACGCTGAGGTTCTGAGGGCCGTTCATAGAGGATGCACTTCTGAACTCGGAGGAGTCAGACAAAGGCATGCTGAGAGCACAAGCACTGAAGTCATCAACTCAGGAAGAAGATCCCAAGGTTGCAGAATACCTTGGAGGAAAGACTATGTAGTTGAGACACAATTGAGGAGACCAGAATTCAGTTGAGGATTATGAGAAGCTCTGCCTGGAGGCATCGAGCGAAGTGCGTGAGTGCACAGGGAAAGCAGAACTGTTGCATGTTCTGTGGAAGGGATACTCTGCCAGGAGGGCATCAAGGGAGTGTGCCGACGGCACAGGAGGAAGGAACTCTTTGAGTTCTATCATCTAAAGGAAGCACCCACTGAGGGAGCTTCCACTGGGTTACTGAATACCCAGAAGACTTAGCGAGAAGGTCGCTTGAGCATAAGGATAGAAGGAGGCGTCCATATTCTCCATCAGAGGGAGAAGGAAGATGAATTCCCCAAGGGGTCTGAGTATTCGTTGAAGCTCAGGAGAGACAGCACCGTGTGTGCATAGAGACTCTGCAGGAGCGCAGGAGTCAAAGAATCTATTGAGGATTCGAGGACAGAAGCTCAGGAAGGGCAGCGCTTTTCCGCGTATCAGCGAGACTCAAGTTGAGGGTTCAAAGAGGAGGAAATGACGGCCAGGTCTTGAAGGGGGAGATTCACGAATTCCCGCCTACCATTCGATCTTGGAAAGTTGCGCGGGATTTAACTCTTAGGCGCAGGTGGAGTTCAAGAGCCATCGGGATTTGGCTTATCGGGTTTTACGGAGGCAAGAATTTCACATTAGTTGAAATCGCGATTAGCGATTTCCCGATGTAATCGGAGTTGTCGATCGTTACGGGGACACGTGGCACAGGATCCGGAGATATCGGGGTTCGGCATTCGGGGTTTCCCGATGCAAAGGATTTGCGACCTTTGAAATCGCGATCACGCGATTCCTGATATAGCGAAGAGAGAAGGTGGCGTGGCAGGGAGAAAGCGCACGTGCGTATCGGAGTTTGGGGTTCGAGAGTTCATAGTGCAAGTGAACCGCGACATCACATGCTCCGATTTCCCGATAGGGAAAACCCCGAAAAGCACGGAAGCGTTGACCTTTGACCAATATCGGGGTTCGGGGATTCGCGAGCACGAGGAACGCGCTCACAGGTTCCGCGATAACGCGAAACCCGATTTCCCGACAAAGCCAAGGGGAGATCGCGGAAGGAGATTTTTGTGGGTAGTGAGAACTTCCGATAAGGGAGTAGAAGAGAAAATCCAACTCTTTGGGCCAGTGAAGAAGAAGGTCCTGGTGGAGCGGTCGGACTGCGAGGGTCACAATTTGCACCAAGTGGTATCAGAGCTGGAAATTCTTGCTTGTATATTTCAGGCAAGAAGAGGTAGAGCAGAAGAAAGCACCCTGATACACATTAAGTGGTATCAGAGGGGGAACTCTATTTGTATACTTCAAGCAGAGAGGAGAAGGCAGGAGAAAGAAGACAGAGCACTGGAGGACTCTGTGAGGACTTGCTTGCAGGTAGGCAGCAGTCCATAGACAGTCTGCAGGACTGCAAAGATGAAGTTGGTTGAACTCATGATGAGGAGTGACAGCAGCATATCTGCCACGAAGGCAGATAGAGGTAGCAGGATGGCTACTAAAGGCCGCAGGAAGAAAAGCAAGGAAGAAAAGCTTGCAGAAATGGATAGAGAGCTCACAGATATACGAGCAGAGATAGAGAGGCTTGAACTGCAGATGCGGCAAAATGAAGAATTGGTTGAGGTATGTGAACTCGAGACTGGAAAAGGTCTTGATGATGATGATGATGATTGGGATGAATTGGGATCGACTGATGATCGCAAGCACTGTCGGTTGGGCAGAAAAGAATAAATTCCGATTTCCCAAGAGGGAAACATATTGAGATCAGTTGAGGGTCTCAAAGACTGTCGTGAGGACAGTCAGGGAATTTCAAATTGCCAGTTGGGCAAGGAAATAGAAATGATATCGGTTGAAGATCTCATGGATTGTCAGGAGGACAATGAGGAAAATTTGCATTGCCAGCTGGGCAATGAAAGGAGATCAGATGAAGATCTCGAAGACTGTCAGGAGGGCAGTGAAAGCATCAAAGACTGCCAGGAGGGAAGCGGAGGCGTGTTAAACTGCTAGGTGGGCAGAGATGAACAATTGAGACCATCTGAAGGCCTCATGGAGAATTTAATTCAACAGGAGTTGCTGATGAAGATGGGATCAATTGATCTCATAATCTGCCAGGGAAGTGGTGGAAGCATCCCATATTGCCAGGTGGGCAGGGATAAGCAGGTGAAATTGAATCGGCCAGGAGAGCTGACAGAGCACATGAGACTGTCTGATAGTCTCATAAATTCATAGGTGAACTTAGATCAGCAGGTGCAGCTGACAGAGGTGAAAGAACATCAGGGTGATATCTTGATGATTGGGGGAATACAATTATTCCTACCATTTGCCCAAGAGGAGGCAGAAAATTCTATTGTAAATGCAGCAACAACAGGGGAACAGTCACAGTTGATGATGACTGTCAAAGAAGAAGATGAGCATTCGGTGGAATGTCTCACTCACTTCAGCCAGTGAGCTGAGAGAGCTGTAGCATTTGAGCTGACAACAAAAGAAACAGAAGGAGGAAACGAGCATTCCAGGGAATGGCTCGACATATTCAGCATTTCAGCTGAAAAGACTGCAACATGGGAGGTTGCAGAAGCAGAGGATAAAGACACAGACAACATATGTTTGGCTGACTTGTGGGAACAGATGGAAGCCCTGGAGGAAAGGGTGAAAGTGCAGGGAAGGCACATCCAACAGGCAAAGTTGGAACCTGATGAAGGATGCATGGGAGATCATGGTGATCTTCTCATGTGGCCAAAATTTTTGCAGCTGAGGAGACTGCAACAGCAGAACCAGCCACTGGAGCAGCTGGACGAAGTGATCGAGGACATCAGGGAGCTGATGTTGAAATCAGCAGGAACTGCCAGCAGGGAGCAACTGGGCAGAAGGAAAGAAGCAGTAACAGCAGCGTAGCGGAAGCAGCAGTAGCAACAGAATGGAGCAGATGGGAAACTCCAAAGACTTGTTTGGGACCCAGGAGGATTCCAACAGCGACAGGGGAATCTCATGAGCAGGCGCTCATGATTTTTACAGCAGTGGAGTATGATGCAGGAGCATCTCTCCATGCAGCCAGCCAGCCAGCTAGCCACGTCAGCATGCATGCATTCATATGCAAAAAAGGAGGCGCAGCCTCATTTGTATTTGTATTGAATGTAATTTAATGTGCTTAGGTTGTTGAGCCAGGAAAGCCATGCCTTTGCGCAGACATTAGACAGGATCGGCCTTTATTGTAGATTGGCTGAGATCTAGGTCCGATTCTAGACTAGACAGCCCCATTCATTGTAATTGAATAGGGTAGGTGTACCTGGAGGGAAGCGCTCAATGAGCCCCTCAGGTAAAAGAGATTTCATATCTCATTTTGTAGAGAGAATGGTTGAGTTGAAGAGCCAGGGAGAGCTCAGGAACACCATTGTAAAATATACAGGCATTTGCCATTATTAATATAGAGCAGTTTTTCCTGCATTATTCTGTCATATATGCATGTCTGTGTGAGTTCTATATATATATATGTTGTAGATGTATGTTGTGTTTTATGCATTCTGCAGAAGTTCGTGTGATTTCAGGCTTGAGAGGTCTTTGAGGCTTCATGCCGTGAGGGTGTGACAGAACGCTGAGGTTCTGAGGGCCGTGCATAGAGGATGCACTTCTGAACTCAGAGGAGTCAGACAAAGGCATGCTGAGAGCACAAGCACTGAAGTCATCAACTCAGGAAGAAGATCCCAAGGTTGCAAAATACCTTGGAGGCAAGACTGTGTAGTTGAGACACAGTTGAGGAGACCAGAATTCAGCTGAGGATTCTGAGAAGCTCTGCCTGGAGGCATCGAGCGAAGTGCGTGAGTGCATAGGGAAAGAAAAACTGTTACGTGTTCTATGGAAGGGATACTCCGCCAGGAGGGCATCAAGGGAGTGTCCCGACGGCACAGGAGGAAGGAACTCTTTGAGTTCTATCATCTCAAGGAAGCACCCACTGAGGGAGCTTCCTCTGGGTTACTGAATACCCAGAAGACTTAGCGAGAAGGTCGCTTGAGCAGAAGGATAGCAGGAGGCATCCATATTCTCCATCATAGGGAGAAGGAAGACGAAATCCCCAAGGGGTCTTAGTATTCGTTGAAGCTCAGGAGAGACAGCACCGTGTGTGCGTAGAGACTCTGCAGGAGCGCAAGAGTCAAAGAATCCGTTGAGGATTCGAGGACAGAAGCTCAGGAAGGGCAGCGCTTTTCCGCGTATCAGCGAGACTCAAGTTGAGGGTTCACAGAGGAGGAAATGACGGCCAGGTCTTGAAGGGGGAGATTCACGAATTCCCGCCTACCGTCCAATCTTGGAAAGTTGCGCGGGATTTAACTCTTAGGCGCAGGTGGAGTTCAAGAGCCATCGGGATTTGGCTTATCGGGTTTTACGGAGGCAAGAATTTCACATTAGTTGAAATCGCGATTAGCGATTTCCCAACGTAATCGGAGCCATCGATCGTTATGGGGACACCTGGAACAGGATCCAGAGATATCGGGGTTCGGCATTCGTGGTTTCCCAATGCAAAGGATTTGCGACCATTGAAATCGCGATCACACGATTCCCGATATAGCGAAGAGAGAAGGTGACGTGGCAGGGAGAAAGCGCACGTGCGTATCGGAGTTCGGGGTTCGGGACTTCATAGTGCAAGTGAACCTTCTACATCACATGTTCCGATTTCCCGATAGGAAAACCCCGACAAGCACGGAAGCATTGACCTTTGACCCATATCGGGGTTCGGGGATTTGCGAGCACGAGGAATGCGCTCACAGGTTTCGCGATAACGCGAAACCCGATTTCCCGACAAAGCCAAGGGGAGATCACGGAAGGAGATTTATGTGGGTAGTGAGAACTTCCGATAAGGGAGTGGAAGAGCAAATCCAGCTCTCCGGGCCAGTGAAGAAGAAGGTCCTGGTGGAGCGGTCGGACTACGAGGGTCACGATTCGCACCATTTTGCCTTGACATTCGCATACATATGTTGAATGTCTCACTACAAGATGCATATATATGATTTGTTTTCCTAAACAGACGCGTACATCAGTTTCCATTCCCTATTTGTTGGGTCTGGTGGTTGTTGGGTGGGATTTGATGTTTGTTGAGTCTTCTTAGGTCTCTGTAGTGCATGTTGAGTGCTTGTGGGATGACAGGAAACCCTTTTTTTTTGGTTGAATTTATGGGCGAAGTATTTCTCATCATATTTTCATTTTTTATGGTCCTTGTACAATGGGCTAAGTGTTTTGCTGCTTGGTATCCTACCTAAGTTATCTTTTTCTATTCACAGTAGGGTTATATATCAAGTTACTTTTCAATCCATGCATTTTCAGTTTTTTTATATTGAAAATACAAAAAAAAAAAAATAGGCATTTTGCATTGCTTGCCATTTTTGTCTTTTGAAGTCATTGTCATTAGCTTAGTGCATATAGTGAAAGATTACACTTTACTTCAGAATTGCAGAGTTGAATTTGAAAATCGCATTGGTTTTTAGAAGCATATCATTCATTGAAAGTTAAAGTTAGGACTTTGCATTATTTTCATACTTACTTTTCTTGCAGAGTCATAACACCATGAGTTTCACTACCATACATTTTTGAGTAATCACGACCATTAAAATTAACTCTATAATTTAAAATTCATTAGTCACGATTTTTTTCTAGGGTGCACAAACTAGCCTAGGACTTAGTTTCTTGGAATAGGATTTTGTGAGTAAACTTCTCCAAGGCAATTAAATCAACATATGTGTCTGAGTAAGGGAGTGGAGAAATCCATTGTATAATTGGTAAGATCAAGAGGCTCCGCTCACACCGGAGTTAATCACGAGGTCGTGTGAAGTCGATTGAAGGGATATCCCCCTGATACCTTCCTAGCATCAAAAATATTTCTAGGGATCTATTCGTATATGGGGATCTTGCTAGTGCCTTTACCTCCATGAGACGTAGTGATTTAAAGGTTTCGGGCTTTGTTCCCTACCCATACGGTGGACCTGACTTATGACTACTCGTCTATGCATCAGTTATACAATGGTTTATTAGTTGCTTGACTTAGGTGTCTCATAGGTTAATTGCAGGGGTTCTTCTGCAGGTACCCTAGGTCAGATAAGGGTTAGACAACACACAACCTTTATGGAGGATTACCTCTCTGGGGGGATCTTCCCGACTAGCTGTTAAGCCCACGATGGCCCTTATAACTGATTTTTTTACCTCCGATCTTTAGCAGGGAGTCTCAGGCCCCTCTTGGGCGAGACATGCCTTCTTTAGGGAGGGAGGCCCCTCAACCACTTTACCCCATTTTTATGCATATTTTTCGTTTGACTTTTGGTGTGCTCTTTGATTACTAGTTGGCATTAGGATATATTTTTTATCTTTAGAGTCTTAAGTCATCATGGGGTCAGACCAGCCTCCCCGTCGATCCCGTCGCTTGTTATAGTTACCACCAGATTTTGAGTCTTTTCCTTCTAAAAGGCGTAGAGTTATTAGGAGTGGTACACACACATCCACTGTTCAGATTTTTGATTCTACAAGGATGAGTACGGAACCTAGTCTTAAGAATATTGGGAGCCCTTCAATTCACATACCCACTATAGTTAATGGCACCCCTTCGACTCCTGCAACCTCGATGGTTGTAGCACCAAAGGCACCTATCATTACTATGGCTCGACGTATAGTGAATGCTCAAGCTACTGCCTCCAACCCTTTTGGGTCTCTTGACCACTCATTGGGCTATAATGTTCAGTCCATCCCTATGGCTTCTAGTCCTTTTTCTTATGGTATGCCCAACTTCACTTCATAGTTTTTGAACTCCATCCCAGCTACTAGCCTTAATGAAAACATTGGGCTTGGGGGAAGTACACCGCCCTACACTCATTTTTCATTTGGTGGTTCTTATATCCCTTAAATGACTCCTAATATGGGAGGCATTCATGTTTTTAACCATGGGTCCAACCCTCCTGCTTCTGGGTGGAGAAACCAACTTGACGGACAAGCCTCGGCTCAAGTTCCATCCTACAACCCTACCTCCTTGGTGCAGAATTTCACCAATACATTTGTCATGATGAATCCACTTCTATCCCCTGGATTCCCACCTGGAGGAGGTCAGTTTCACTCTTTGGGAAACCCCCAACCCGGATCCAATCCGACTCGAGGAAATTTTTATAACCCTCAACAGAACATTCCTATTGGAATGATGCCCAACCAACCTTTTATGAATTAGCCCGGAGGAGGGCCTTATAATCCCGGACAAGGCCATGGTTCTTACCAAGATGTCCTGTGGTTCCTCAAGCACAATCTTTGCCAGGAGCTTGGGGCCAAATGTCGCAACCGCGTCTCCCTTTTTTGGCCATGCTTAACCTGCCAGACTTGTCTAAGTTAATGAATGACCCTATGAGTCACGATCCTGCATTCCCCCCCGTCCTCGCCAATCTTCCTTCAGACATATCAAATTTCGAGGGAAAGAATGGAGAGGATCTTGTTGATCACGTCACTAGCTTTCACCTTTGGTGCTCATCGAATTCCCTTAATGACGATTCTATTCGATTAAGAATATTTCAATGCACCCTCATTGGAGTTGCTGTGAAATGGTATATTGAGCTACCTAGGGGGGCATATGGGACTTTTAGTCATTTGGTGTTGGTTTTCCTCAACCACTTCCAGTTTCCCATTCGTTACGATGTTGGCCTAGAATTGTTGTCGACTTTACGCCAGGATTTTTCCACTCATATCTCTAACCATATCCAGGAGTGGCGTAGATGAAAGAGGTTGATTAATACCCCTACACCCCTGACCTTTCTTTTAGAATGGTTCCTTAACTCTTTGCATGCTCCTATATCAAAGGACGTTGCTACTTCCAAGGTTACCATTGAGGAAGAAGTGATCTTTAGAGCCCAGCAGTTAGACTTAATATATGCCTAGTCTGGGATGTTATACCACCTTCTTCTGGACGCACCGCAATCAACTTATGACCGAAGAGAAAATATCATACCTCATGCCAATGGCATTGTAGGTGCCACCAATGTAAAGTCTGAAGACTCGGTGACAAGCCATATAAAAGATTTGTCTCTTAACCAGTCCATAGGAGGACCAACTTTGTCTATGTATTCCAACCCCACTCAGTCAGCGGATGTACACTCTGTGAAATCGTCGACCAACCCAATTGGTAACCAACAACTAGGAGGGAATAACAAGAAAGGATGTAATACTCGTAAGGGTGGGGAGAATGGTAATAAACCCAGGGAAAATGTGAATAATGAGAAGACGGGTAATAATGTTGGAGAGGGAAAACACGAAAGACGTAAGGTGAAGTTTCCCTGTAAGCTTTGCACAGATTATCCCCTTACCCATGTATGCCCCAAACTTGCAGAAGTTGTGAGGCTATTATCTCTACTGCCCATCATGATGACTAATCCATTCCTACGTAATCATCACATGGCCTCGAGCTCCTCAAACACCGAAAGGGCAGTTGGTGGGAGTCAAACCCTGTCGTTTCAAGATGGCGATCATTTGTGTATCAATATGGTCAATGCGAAAGTTAACATAGCCACTTGATCTCAAGATTATAGCTATAAACAAGATATTCATGGTCTAGAATCTCCTCCTCCTCCTCCAAAGACAACTTTATAGATTGAGAATCCAGAGCCACCACCTCGTATTCTGAAAGGATTACTCAAGCACTCTACCCATAATCCAAATGCTAGATCTGCTCAGAACTAATCTATTTTTGAGGACCTGGGTCAAACCCCTTGTGTGATGTTGGCTTTGGACGTACTCCAGACATGTCCTTCACATAGGAATGCCTTACTCTCTTCTTTAGGAGCTTTAGAACCCAGTGGCTCAAAGGTTATCAAGTTTTACATCACATATGTGAAGCCTCACTTGCCTTACCATGTGGCTTTCCAAATCCACGTGGAGTACTCAAAGTATATCATTAAACGTGCAGTTGTTGATGAAGGCGTTGCTACATGTGTGGTGTCCCTGATGTTGGGTATGTGTTATATTCTTTGCATGTGTGTGTGTGGGTGCGTCATATACGACAACTGTGTCTGACGATCCGTTTTTGGGCGGTTTTTGCTATTTTTAGCGGATTTTGCTATTTTTAGCTGATTTGTAAATTAATCCCGGATTAAGGGATTAGGGTTTTGGTATCTACGGAATACCTAAAAACATT
>JZKD02S1023397.1:908220-919338 GCA_000966675.3 Picea glauca | reverse complement strand
GAAAAGTTGCCTGCAAGTTTAAGTGTCCTTTTCCCATTCACAATTCAAAAACTTTAATCGAACCTTTGTGAACGAGTTAGCAAAATAATGGTGTTATTTTGGGAGTTAACAGGTCATATTTTGGGTTTTCTAGTTTCTGAGACCGGGATCATGGTAGATCCACTAAAGGTTGAGGTGATACTTTAGTTGCCTCCCCCGCACACGATTAGACAACTTTAGGGTTTACAGAGGAAAGCTAACTTTCTTCATCGGTTTATAGTGAATTATGCCAATATCACTAAGGGTTTCATGCGTCTCTTGAAGAAGGACACCCCTTTTATCTGTGATGAGTGAGCCTGGGAGTCCTTCAATGCTTTGAAGAAACCTTTAGTATCATCACCTCTTCTGAAGCCTCCTAAATACAGTAGAGATTGCTTGCTTTATATCACTCCATCTTAGGATACGATTGGCATGGTTCTGGTTCAGGAGGATGATGAGCTGCTTGAGCACATAATATACTATCTTAGTCGAACTTTAGTCGATCCTGAACTTAATTACTCTCATGTCAAGAAGCTATGTTTGGTTGTCGTTCACGAAGTCCAGCGTTTGCATCATTATATATTACTCTGAAAGACTATTGTGATTTCATATATCAATCCATTTCAATACGTCCTTACCAGACATATCATAGGGGGAAATATAATAAATGGATTTTCATTTTACAAGAGTTTGATCTCGATTTTGCTTCTGCAAAATCCAATAAATCCCTAGTCTTCGTTGAGTTAATATTTGACTTTCCATGATTAGATGAGGATGTTATCCATGTTGATTTTTTTGTAGATGAACACATTTTTCTTGTCTCGTCGTCAGACCCATGGTATGGAGACATTGTTCTCTATCTCCAAACCTTGAAGTTCCCTCGACATCTCTCACGAGATGACGGATGACGTGTAAGGTACCAAGCTAAGAAGTATACTATCTTCGGTGACACTTTGTATTGCCGAGGAGTAGACAATATATTGCATCATTGTTTAACTCATGGAGAGGCTAAGTCTGTCTTGCATGATTTCCACAGTGGGGCTTGTGGTGGTCATATATTTGGTCTTGCGACAACCCAAAAAAAATTGTGAGTCAGTTATTTCTGGCCTACTATATTTAAGGATTGTATTGAAGTGGTTAATAAGTCTCACCCCTACCAAGTGTTCACTCGAAAAATGCACTCGCATCCAGCCCCTGTTCACCCAGTCATTACTGTCGGTCCCTTCACCAAGTTGGGGGTGGACTTCGTGGATTGCAACCCAACTTCGATTGGGGGGAATCAACACATTATCATGGTCATTGACTACTTTACTAAGTAGGCCAATTCCATGCCTACTATTAAATCAAATGGGTAGAATGCAACCTTCTTCGTATATAATCAAATAATCGCCCGGTTCAGTATCCCGAGTGAGATTGTCACTGATCATGGAAATCACTTTCAGAATGAAATGATGCAAGAACTAGCAGCTAAATTTGGGTTTATACATGGTCATTCTTCTCCTTATTACCCTGAGGAAAATGGACAAGTAGAGTCCATCAACAAGTCTCTCAAGACCATTTTTCAAAAAAATGTCAGTCAGAGCAAGTCCAACTGGCACATCATGCTATATCCCGAACTTTAAGCATACCAAACATCGGTCAAGACTGCCACCGGATTTTCCCCTTTCCGGTTACTACATGGTGTGGAGTCAATTTTACCTATTGAATGTGAAATCCCTTCTCTTAAGTTGAAATTCGTGCTCCTACCTAACACTTTCGATCTCGAGCAATGCCTTGTACACCTAGAGAGTCTTGATGAGTAGCATCGAGGTGCCTCTACGACTATCGAGGCAAACAAAAGACGTGTCAAGGTCCAGTAGGATAAGTCTTTCTGTCCTTGGTTGTACATTGAGGGTGACTTGGTCCTCTTGTATGATCAACCCAAAGAACCACTGGGGGCAAGTAAGTTTAAGCCCATGTGGCACGGTCCTTACATCGTGCAACATTTTTTAGAAAAAGGAGCCTATGAGTTGGAATATTATGAAGGGAATAGGTTGACCGAGCCTAGAAATGGACTCTACTTGAAAATATACTATGCTCGAGACCTAGGCTTGGGCAGAACTCTTTTTATACTAATGTAATTTAGTGTATATATATTTTTCTTTTATTTTTGTCTTCGGGTTGCTTATCAAGTTTTCACTTGGTTGACAGATGTCAACGGAGTCTTCAGTATACCTAGGATTCGCAGATGGAGCCAGTCACCATACACAGAACTTGGCTTCCACCGCTTGGGTGGTTTACTCACCCAAGGGTGTACTGGTGTCTTCAGGTGGCGTATGCCTAGGGCCATCCATGAACAATGTGGCCGAATATAACGTTGTTATAGAACTTTTGCGCGATGCTATCTCACATGGTATTTGTTCATTAGAAGTTCGCTTGCATTCCCATTTAGTAGTATGTCAGTTGAACGGAAATTACCGCGTGCGTGATCCTACTTTACTCCGATGATTCCTACGGGTACATTTTTTAGAACGACAGTTTGATTTTATTACATATTATCACATTCCTAGGAGTTCTAATCATGTATCCAATGCTTATGCTAATTTCATTTTAGATTTGCATTTTTCACATAATTAAAAGAAAAAGAAAACCATCTCATCAATGTACACATTGTAAAATATAAGTAAAGCCGAAGATCCCTTTTTTATATATTTCAAAAAAATATGGTGTTTTTAGTACAAAATTGGGGCTAATACCCTCAATACACATATACAACCAGTACTACAATATCCATGACATCTACGCATGTGGCGCCGGATGAGTGTCATGGTAACAGAATACGACTTCTGTGAGATGTCGAAAGATTCACACCCATGCCCTGGGTACACCAACCACCTGTTGTTGCATGGCTTCAGGAAGATCCTCTACCTGAACCATGGGAATCATGTGAGTCAAACGCGACAGGTTGCCCTGCACATTTTGTAGGACCGTATCGGCTTCTCCTCCCACCACCTTGTCTCCCTTGTTCCTTCGTCGATGTCAAGGGAACCCTTCTGGTCGTCGTGGACCCACTTCTACGTTACACAAGTGTCTAATTAATACTTAAGCACCATCCAAAATATTTTTGTTCTATTATACAAAAATAAAAATAAAAATGAAATATGTAAAAACTTTTGACATACCTATGTCACCGTAGGCGGTCCCTGGTGGGAGTGGGATGTTTGGATCTCCTCTGAATTCGATCCCCTCATAGGGATAGTCAACTAGAGAGATGACCTGTTGCTGCCACCAGTAAAAGAAATCCTTGTTGTAGTGTGTGTGAACCCTACCTCCCCCTTGTCGCCTCATTACCTCGGTCCACTGTGCCATGGCTGGATCGCAAGGTCCTCTCGGAAGAATCTCGACTCTAGGTCCCAAACCTGGAACCCGTTCAAAAAGGAAACTGCATAAGATAGAGGCAAACCCAAATTTTCTCTTACTCTCATGTTTGCACTCTATCAATTGGCTCTTCATATTTGCCAGTAGTGAAGTACGTCAGTCATATACTGTGGATCTCATACACTGCACTGCATAGAACATGAGCGACCTCAATGCTTGGTGCAACGAGGCTGAACCTGTGACCCTAGTCAATACAAGGATGATAAACTTCATGCTGAGATTGTTTATTTCCTGGATAAGGAGTTGACTCCCTACCTTAGGAGTCCCTGCTACATAGTGGGCGTCAATGTATTCCTATATTTTCATTCCGCTCCCTGCTCCCCATGATTTGAGGTTTACAACCTCTCCCTGGCGTGATAGACCAATCAAAAAGTAAATTCCCTCTACTTCAATTCTCAATGGTTTCCCATCGAGATTGAAGCTTTCACTCTTAGGGTCTGAATAACCCACAAGCATCTCGAGCAACCTCACCTGGGCTCTCATTCCTTTGAGCGCCTAAAATTTATACAAGATACATATATTTAAGGCCACTTGGGCCCCCGAATCTCGGTCTATAGTAGCATAGACCTCCTCGTGCTCTCTTTCTCTCCATTCAAGAACCATCCTGCCAAGAACAAATCAAAAATTGAGTTAGAACCCTTGAATTTCTTTGTTTTTGTTCCTGTACGCGAGCTACTTAGCTTAGAGTCGCGTATAGGCTTGGATATATGCATCCTAAACTTTACAAAGGCACGTATAACTCATTGTATATGCAACCCGATTGAAGACAGCCTGTGTACACCGAAATTCAAATTTTGAGCCCTCAATAACAAAAAATTTGGAACCTAATTCAAAAATTTAACCCATTGAAATTGGAGAGGAAGGGAAGTAGATTTACTTGATCCATACAGTTGCTAATTTTGTTGCCTGATGCTCCTGCAATTGTCATTTGAATCTCGGACGTATTTTGGTCCAATTTGCACTATTTGGGTAAAAAAATCAAAATGGTATAGTAATTTTTGGTTTTGTTACTATTTATAAACTATTTTTACCCACTTTCTATAGTTTTAAGCCATTTTTTCACCTAATGGACTAATAGAAGGGTGAATCGAGTTGGTTTTTGCATTTTTCACCAGGGATTCTTGCAGATTTCAGCGTTATTTTAGTCATTCATCACCGGGCAGGTATTTTCATTACCCATCATATATGATAGGTATCCACTCCGTTATGCATTTCCGCATTATCCTATAACTGTCACTCTTTATTCCTTAGGTACGAACCCATTTGTTGCGACTTAGAACCTTCCATATATTATAAGTCATGTCGTTATCAATTGGTAGAGACTTACCCAACATGGGTACCCTAGTTAGATCCTCTGCTGCATTTGGTGCCCATGTAGAGATTGTTTTCATTGGACCGGGAGTCCCTCATATCTAGTACATGACTTGATGCGGAACCCCATTTCTCACTCATAAACATGCGGCCCTATACCTCGAGGACTCCCAAATGAGTTTAATTTAATCCCTTTTCCAACTCATCTTTAAAAAGAGAAAAGATTGTCAAGTGATTTGTCCCTTTCACACTCATTAAATTGGACTTGAAAGGTCGTGAGTCTTATTTAAGCTCTTTTCTAACTCGTTATCAAAAAGTGAAAAGATTATTGAGTAAACTTGTCTCTTTCACACTCATAAATTAGATTTGAAAAAACGTCTATTTGTCACAAGTTTATCCCTTTTTTACACCAAGTAGACTAAAAGACATAAAAAAGGACATTTTTTGGCGTTAATTTGTGATTGCATCTCATGCCCTTGCTTGCAGTATTGATCCTATAGTCGGTTCTTGTTTTGCGTTATAAATCGTTTTCCTCAGCGGTTTTTCATCCTCAACCAAGCAAAGCCTTGTTTATATCCTTCACAAATTGACACCCTATACCTAGGAGGGAACATTTCTCTGAGTCTCCATCTCCCGCATGCATTTCCCTGCATTGAGCATAGGTATGTTCCACTGCTGGAACTAGTTTTTCATACTTGCGACACTCATTTCCTCCTCTGTATCATAGCATTCATTTGTCTATGAAAAAACAAAAAAAGATGGGTGGGAAGGGAGTATTATCTTGTATTGGTAGCAGTCATGTCGCCTTTGAATAGAGCACAAAGTTATTGAATCCATTCATCATCATAATTTTGGGATTAGCATGGCCTTATGAAGCAGACCCCCAATCCTCAGAATCAAGGTCCGCATAGGATCGTTCTAAATCTTCCCTCTTGAGTTTGATTGACTCGTAGGTTCCTCAATGAGGAATCCTACACACACAACAACAACAGTGTTTTTCCACGGGTCCTTATGAGTATGCCCCATGTGAACCAACACAAAGCACCCCTCAACTCCTCTGACCGCAATAAAATGATCGTGCCCTTTTTCCTTATCGGGACTTTCCTTTTCGGGATTTCAGATTTCGCGAATCCTGTTGTCGAGGTTCTCGACCCTTCCACCTTCCAAAACCCGAAATGTCGATTTTCTCGAAATTCTTGGTCGCATCCTCCTACACAGTTGTATCGCGTTTCGCAATTTTTGGAGATCCGAAACAAGGAATCTTGACCTCTTATCTTCACAACTGTCGAAATGTCAAAACCCGAAACGTTCAGCAAAAGACTGGCTTCTAGCAGAAATTTTCACCTTTTCAGAGTTTCGGGCTTCATGATTTCGTGAGTCCTGATGTAAGGCTTCCGACTCTCTAACCGCCACAAACCCCTAACTCTGAAAAAATATCTACAACGGGATCAACGGCTATAAGCCTCCATTCAATCTGACAGCCCACGTGATTTTGGACTTTCAGGTACCGGGCGTCCAAGACTCTCGATCCCAGAACACTGTCCTCTCGGGTTCCCGAACCTCGAAACACCGAATTGTCGAAACACCACTTCACACTATTTCATGTTTCGCAATTTTGGCGGTTCTCATGTGAAGAGCCTAAATTCTTGTCAACGGGAATGTCGAAATCCTGATTCCCAAAATGTCGAAATACCACTTCACAATATCTCGGATCTCGCAACTTCAAAATTCTAAGTGCAAGGGCCCAAGATCCTTGTCCTCAAGACTTCCAGTATTATGAATCCCAATTTTCCGAAATCTCAAAATTCACATCAAGTTCTGTCACGACTTGCGACTTCGAATCTTTCACTCTATTGTATCTCGATCGCTTGTCCTCAGGACCTCCGAAATGTCGAACTCTGAAATTCTGAAATGCTGAAATTTCTGCTTTTCGCCTTCACACGCGATAATCCACTTCGCGCTTCAGGAGTTCGAGCGACCAAGGGTTTCGTCCACACTTCAGACTTACAACTCCAGAAATGTCGAAATGATCTCAACAATCTAACAATCATGATCAATGGTCCATTTGGATCCTGCCTCTCGAAGGATGAATTCCTCTAATCTCTTAACTTCCCCCGCAGCTCTCCTAGATCCTATGGTCCTCGCTATTTCGGGGATTCTCCACAGAGAATTTCAACCATCTGATTCTTCCCCCAAGAACCTCTGCGAAATGAACTAATGTCCCCTCACCATGACCTTGCTTCTGCAAAGCAACTTCACTTCACATCCCTTTGAATACTTCAAAGGCACTACCCCTTATGAGCTTCTTTGATAAATTCAAGTCTCGAAAAAGGGCCTTTGCTCGCACTCCTTGTGGCAGACCTTCAAATACTTCTGCGTATTTGAACTCTTGACTCTGTGCACCTTCTGAAACATTAGTCTCTTTCTCTTTTCCACCTTAGTTAACAATCTTATAAGGATTCAACTAGCCTGCGCATGCCTTGCACGACTCCTGTGCTCCACTTGCACTTCTGTTGAAATGAGAACAATGGTATCCCTCCTGAGCTTTTAGAGATGAACTTTGGACCTTCGTCAACGCACACCTTGCAGACGTTTCACTGCACTCCTTGCAAGAAATTCTCACTCAGGATGAGAAACAATTGAAAATCTTTTCCTCTCTCTCTCAGACTTCAAACACTTAACATGAAATCATACATGCATATCATAACAACAAATGCATGACAGAGAGAATAAAACAACCATAAGTAGATCAATTAGCATGTATACACAGAAAGCATCATAACACCATGAATCTGAATCAAAGCTTCATATATTAATTCAGAACTTTTGTACATGGGTTCTCCTCTACAACTCTCCTGCTTCAACTCTCTTCTTCTCTATGCTAATGTTCTTAATTCATCTAATTCTGATTTTATTCAATGATACAAAGATGAGGGTGTCTATAGTCGTTTTCCCTCCTATTCCTAAAACTGTCTAATCTGGAATTTAAATCTACCTACTTTCATTAACTATGCATAAATGCCTTTACATTCTACAGATGAGAGCGAATCGCTCATGATCTGTATATAATACGCAAGTACGCTTTATTTTAACCATTACATTAATGCTTCAAAAACATTTCCAAAACGTGTAAAATGTATGTTGCACTTTCCAGTTGTCTTCTGCCTTCATGCCATCTTGGCTGGCTGCTTGTGATGCTCCTGCATCATACTCTCTCGCTTGAAAATTTTCATGAACTCATGTTCATGAGCTCTTGCACGGTCTGTCCATGCCTCTGAATTTCTGCTTCATCCTCCCAACTAGCATCTTCAACTGGATGTCCCTTCCATTTGACCAAGTATTAAAAATACTCTTTCCTCTTGGTCTTCCTACTGACCCTCTTATCAATTATACTTTCCATCTATGGCTTTATAGCTACAGGCATTTGTTTGGTCCACTGAACTTTTGTCTATTCATTCTCTACCCCTGATTCTTCAACTCTATAAGGGTACAAATCTAAGATGTTGAATATTGGTGAAATTTCGGTTCCATCGGCTAATTCAATCTCATATGCATTTGCCCCAAATTTCTTTACGATCTTGCATGGTCCAATCTTCTTCATTTTCAGTTTGTTATATGTTACCCTTGGGAACCTTTCTTTCCTCAGATGTGAAAGAATCAAATCACCAACTTCAAATTGAAGTTCTCGCCTATGTTGATCTGCTCTACGCTTGTACTCTTGGTTTGAATTCTGCAATCGCTCCTTGATTTGGCTGTGAAGCTCCTTCATTGCTTCTGCAATCGCTCCTTGATTTGGTTGTGAAGCTCCTTCATTGCTTCTGCAAAGTCTTCTGCACTAGCACTTCTGAATTCAACTTGTTCCACATCCTTCAATTCAAAAACTCCCCTTGGTTGCATTCCATATACAATTTGGAATGGGCTCTATCCTGTGCTTCTGTTGATTGAATCATTGTAAGAAAATTCTGCCTGTGGTAGAATGTGATCCCACTGACTGTGGTGTTCAGTCACTAGGCTCCTTAGCGAATCTCCCAAGATTTTGTTTACAACTTCTGTCTGCCCATCCGTCTGAGGATGATAAGCTGAGCTAAATGACAAATTTGTCCCCAGCTTCTTCCATAAAGTC
This sequence comes from Picea glauca, assembly GCA_000966675.3. Taxonomy (NCBI): domain Eukaryota; kingdom Viridiplantae; phylum Streptophyta; class Pinopsida; order Pinales; family Pinaceae; genus Picea; species Picea glauca. The sequence continues at coordinate 910,469 of JZKD02S1023397.1, read as the reverse complement.
CTCCAGAAAGTCCAACGAACTTGGTATCTCGATCTGAAACTATACTTCTTGGCAAGCCGTGAAGTCTGATGACTTCTTTGAAAAACAGGTTCGCAATATGAGTTGTGTCACTGGTTTTCTGGCATGGTATAAAATGTGCCATTTTTGAAAATTTGTCTACCACCACAAATATTGAATCAAATCCTCTTTGTGTTCTTGGCAGCCCCAATATAAAATCCATGCTCACTGCATCCCACGACCTCTCAGGTATGGTAATGGCTGGTATAACCCCGTGTTCTCCCTTTTTCCCTTTGTGTGCTGACAAATTCTACATCTGTCCACAAATGTTTTGACATCTGTCCTCATCCCTGGCCAAAAATACAAGCCATTCAGTTTTGAGAACGTCTTATCATGACCGAAGTGTCCGGCCAATCCTCCACTATGTTTTTATTTCAACAGATTCTCCCTCATGGAGCATTTTGGAATACATAATTGATTTCCCCTGAATAATAATCCATCATGGATCATATATTCGGTCCACTGGCTTCTGTCCCTGATAATTGGATTCTTAGATGCCTCATACGCCTCTTTAAAATCTGGATCGTCTCTGTACATTTCTTTGATATTATCAAAACCCAAAGTTTTGACTCTAAATTCCTGCATAAGCAAACATTTCCTGCTCAAAGCATCGACAACTTTGTTAGCAGTTCCATAAATATGTTTAATTACAAAAGTAAAATTCTGCATGTATTCAACCCATTTAACATGTCTTTGGTTCAACTTATCCTATTGATTCATGAATTGTAAAGCATGGTTATCACTGTACAAAACAAACTCTTTAGGAACCAAATAATGCCCCCATTTCTTCAGTGCTTGTATGACTGCATAAAATTCTTTGTCATATGTTGAATATTTAATCTTTGCTTCATTCATTTTTTCACTGAAGTATGTGATCGGCATGTCATCTTGGCTCAAGACCGCTCCAATTGCAAATCCACTAGCGTCGCACTTGACCTGAAATGTCTTACTAAAATCTGGCAACACCAGAATTGGCTGTTCAGTAATCCTCCTCTTCAACAGGTTGAAAGTTTTTTCTGCTTCCTCTGTCCAGTGAAAAGATTTGTGTCTTTTCTTCACCGTGTCCATCATCGGTGCGCTAATCCCACTAAAATTTTGAATGAATTTCCTGTAGAAACTAGCTAATCCATGGAATCTTCGAACCTCAAATACACTCTTCGGTGATGGCCAATTCTTAATCGCCTCTACCTTATCCAGATCCATTTTCAACTCATCTGCAGAGATAAAAAAACCCAAATAAATGAGTTTTGTCCTCATAAATGTTGATTTCTTCATATTTATCAGCAACTTCTCTTGCTGCAATATCCTCATCGTTGTAGCTAAATGCTTCAAGTGTTCTGCTTCTGTTTTGCTGAAAATCAATATATCATCAAGATATACAATGACGAATTTTCCTATGATATCCTTCAGGACTTCTTTCATCAATCTCATGAAAGTATTGGGCACATTTGTTAAGACAAATGGCATAACAAGCCATTCATACAGCCCTTCATTCGTCTTGAATGATGTCTTCCATTCATCACCTTCTCTCATACGAATTTGATGATATCCACTTTTCAAATCAATCTTTGAAAAAAATATTGCTCCATTCAAGTAATCCATCAAATCATCCATCCTTGGTAATGGAAATCTATATCTGATGGTAATCTTGTTGATTGCCCTCGAGTCTGTGCACATTCTCCAACCTCCATCTTTCTTTGGGCTAAGCACTGTTGGAATAGCACATGGACTCAAGCTCTCTCTAATCAATCCTTTGTCCATCAAATCCTGGACTTGTCTTTTGACCTCTTCATTTTCCTGCGACGTCAATCTGTACACTGCTTTGTTTGGTAAACTAGCTCTAGGTTTAAGATCGATGTGATGACTTATACTTATGATCAGTGGCAACGAACGAGGTAGTTCGTCCACTACTATATTAGAGAATTCTTCCAGCAACTTTTGGATTTCATCTGGTAAATCATCCACTCTTGTACTGGTTAAAACAATTCTAGGCTTCTTGACCACAATAAATTGTGTATCTTCCTTCTTCTTAACCTCCTTAAGAAGTTCCTTCACACTCATGAGAAGTACAGTGTTGCTCACTTCTGGTTTCGTTTCTTTATCCTTAATCGGCAACAACATGTGAGTTCTCCCATTCTTCTCCAGGGTGTATGTGTTCTTTCTCCCATCATGAATCACATTCCTGTCATATT
>JZKD02S1023397.1:849745-863091 GCA_000966675.3 Picea glauca | reverse complement strand
TTCTGAAACATCAAAAATCTTGCTATGTTAGTTGTGCCATTTGAGATATGGAGAAGACTTATAGAAAGTGAGTTGTAATTTGTAAAACATTATAAGCATCTACAAGTAAATTTTGAAATTATAACATTTCAGTATTGTAATTTTTTTTAGGTTTTTCACCATTATCAATATTTTTGTGTGTATCTGTGATCAATTCAATAGGGATGTATATGTTTTCAAAATTAAGAATTTGATCAAATTGTGAGATATTGTTCTGTATATTCAACTAAACAAACATGTATTATAATGATTCAAACATGCTAGATCCATCCATCTCATAAAACTACACAATTATGTATTATAATTCCACTGGGTTATGAGCTCATTGTTTCATAGTTTTAATGAACTATCTCATAGTCCCATTCATAGTCCCATGCCCACTTTTATGAGACAGTGTGTTAGACAATAGTTAGGACACATAATGAATCAAACATGCTAGATCCATACATCCATCATTCTCAAAAAGCTACGCAATTATGTATTATAATTTCATTGGCTTATGATCTCATTGTTTCATAGTTTTAATGCAATATCTCAAAATCCCATGCCCACTTTTATGAGACATTGTGTTAGACAATAGTTAGGGTTGGGTAGATTTATCATGGTTTTAGGGTGATGAATTACATTAGTGAACAACAGACCTTTCCTTATCCATTGATTTGGTTGGTTGGGAACTTATTTTCCTTAGATGTTAATTTGGTTTTATGTAATATAATATATACCCAAATTCCAAATGCCAACTCTATGCAATATTTAAATACTACAAAATCCCACTATATTACCAAACTAGGGAATACTATTATACTAAAATACTACGCAATCTCACTATATTACCAAATGGAAACTGGGGAATCATATTGTTTAGAATTTGTCCAAGGTAGGCTTTGTAGTTTTGAAAAAAGGTTTTTAGATATTTATTTGGTAGATGCAAATATAAGCCAAGAAATGACCCATATGCAACATTTACCAACTATGTAAATAATAGGTTGCACAATTGGTGGGTAAATACCAGCATTAACCAAGTTTTATCCATTGCTTATTCACGAGATTACAAGGGAAAAGCTTCACTAATAATCACATTAATTAGGGTTCCCTCATCAAGGAAATTGACCCATATATAACATTTACCAATTATCTAAAGCAATTGGTGGGTAAAGACTAGCATTAATCAAGGTTTATGCACCACATATTCTTGAGATGCTCCACTAACATAATAGCATTAATTAGGGTTTCTCCATTAAGCTAATCCTCTTTAGTTTACGCGATCAACAATAATTTTATGTGAAGAAGGTTACATAAAATTATTTGTTTTCTTTGTTCCAACCATTCATGTCCTTTATGTTTTTTTTTTTGTTTGATACATAAATATAAATTGTAAATCATTGAAAATTCCATATAATCATGTCTACTATTAATCAGAAAATGAATAATAACACTATTGAAAACATAATAAGTTGACAATGACAATGAGTTAGAAGATAGGAATTGAATCAAATGAAACAATACATTGAAATTGAAAGGGAAGATATGAGGATACATTAAAAAAGAGAAACAAAGATTTCAATGACAACAAATGACTGAGGATGAAAGAGAAGAACAACCAAAAAAGGATCGTGAAAGAAAAAGACTGCAAATGTAAAAAATGAATGAGGATCAAAGGGAAGGACAATAAAAAAGGGATTCTAAAAGAAAAAGACTAAAATTGCAAGGAATGAATTAGGATGGTAGGGAAGAACATAGAAGTCAAAATAGAGATCAAGTAAGAGCACATTGACAAAGACAATGGAGAGGTTTCGATGAAGTAATTGAAAAAACTAAACCCATTTCTCTAATAGGTACCAATCACCAAAATCATCAACCAATAGTGCTAGATGATGATGAACTTCAAACAAAATCCAATGTACGAGTGGTTTCATACGAAGATGAAGTCATATTCAAACATGTCATGTGTGTGAGGAGTCATATCCCAACATTCAAGTGGTGACTACTAATATAGGTCCAATGTGTATGAGATGTAAAAGAGAGGGTACCAATCATAGATTTTCATCTCAAAACCATATGAATCCAAGGTTGCAACCTTTTTTCCTTGCAAGTCTTACACAAGTTGAAGAGATGTTGATAGCATGAGCTAGTACAATTTCACAAGTAATGCACTCAATAGGTGGGAAATATAAATATAGAGGACACACCACCAACAAGTCCAATTTTGTTGGTAATGCATTCAATAGGTGGGAAATACAAATACAGAGAACATGTCATCGTTTTTCCTCAAGAGGTCAAAGATGTTGCCAAGAAATTAAATCGACATATTAAAGACTTGGATTTAATGATTGTTGTGCAAAAAAAGGTCGCCAAGGATCAATCTATGATTTCATTGTTAGAAAAAGAAAACTAATGGATGCATTATTGTATAATATTAATAATTATCCATATTATCCAAGGGATAACAAGTACTATAAAATCTTACTTGATTATCACTATTAAACATGCCCTTGAAATTGAATCCCTTCCACATAAGAACCCCTTTCTTCTTTTGGCCTCTATTTGTATTGCAACATTCAATATATCTACACCAACAATAAACTATGCACTCCATATACCAATAAGGGACATTACCAATTCACAAGGGTCACATTTGATTACCTTGTAAGAGGAGACAAGACATGTAAAATACATCCTTATTTATGAGATGTGTTTTATAGGGATAAATTTGCTAACATAAATTGATACTCAACTTCATTGAACTTATCTTGAAAATTCTATTGTTCCTTGTGGAGGTAGATCGATTATATTGGTAGGTGATTTGGGACAATTACCTCCTGTTATGGATAATCCTACATGTATGAATGTGAAGGTCATGCAAAATAATTATGGAATTTCCATGATCAAAAAACATTTTGACATTTGCTAATGAATGTTACTAATGTCATGTACAGATACCAATATAGATGGTTTCACAAAAGATACATTTGTTAAGGGTATACATTTGTTTGCAAAAATTGACGATGTCCACAATCACAATAAGTGTTGTTTGAGATCACTAAATCACCCTATTGCATGTAATGTTGCTACAAGAGTAAGTAACAACTACTCCATAGAAGTAGACAAGGAAAAATTGGACAATGGGCTACTTATTATTGTTGGAGCTAGGGTTATGCTTACTTCAAACTTATGGAATAATGCAAGACTTGTCAATGTTGCCATTGGGGTAGTTGAACATATTGTGTATTGTAATGCACCCAACACAAGATGGGTCACACTACTGCTAAAACAACCTAATAAAATTATGATACCAATTCTAAATGTGAAAATAACACACACAACATGACATTCAATCTTGTACAATGATCCATGCTAATTAAAAACGTAAATGCAAGTAATTAAACAGGCACAAATACAACTAAACACATTCAACAACATAAGTAGAGATTTGCATGCATCATTCTTCTCACAACATGCAACAATATATCAAAGTAAAATAACCAAACTATATCATAGTAAAATGCACAACAACTGTATCAACAATTAACATAAAATTTGAACACAACAAATAAGAACACTTATCTTATGAAATATGAAACCTGGTGTAAAGGACGAACATTCCTCCCAATCGTAGACTTGTTGTTCTATTTCTCAACTACAATTCACCTCGTGAGCTGGGGCTATGAATCCATAAGAGATGGTATTCCCTAAGGCTGGCTAATGTCCCCCTCTCAACAGTCAATTTCTCGCAGTTAATTCTAGTCCACCAACTCTCTTCTCCACAACCTACACAACCCAAGGGATGGGATCCCCCTTCACTGCTTATAGTCCCTCGGAACTTCCCACTCTCCTCCAGGGTTTCTAACATAGGTTGGACATGAAATATATTTGTTGGGACCTCAATAATTCTATAGTTGCAACAGGAAATCACACAACTGCAAAGCACTTGCTTCTCTTGACAATTTTCGAACAAAATATTGTTCATAGGCCCACAACCTCTCTTCCCATGAAATTACAGCTCCAAATAACTACCATACATGCTCACTATGGTTTTATTCAATCTTCAACACTCCAAGCTCTCTTGTTGTCCAAAACATCCATGTAAAAACTACTCTTCATGCAAAAATGTGAATAACTAATTATGCCCCTCTACCCATATGAATTTCCTCTCTTTCTCTTATTTGCTTGACTTACATTCTTCTCTGAGTTGATTGTACTCAGACTCCATGCTCTCAATAACTATGGGATGTGATATCTCACACCCACCCTCTTACATGAATTCAATGATTGAGCTCCAGAACACTCAACCAGAAAATGGAAAGTTCATAGTAAGGATACTTTCAAAAGAAATGGCTTTGATTTTAAATAGTGTAAATCTCATCTAATAAATAAATATAAATCTAGACATGTAGTTCAACGTAGGAAAAACTTTAATAAAATTTCAGTAACTTACAAAGGCCACGGTCATACCTGTCATGAAGAACCAACATACCTGTAAGTCTCCTAGCCTTAGAAGTGTCGTGCTACCTTACCTTTATCCTTGATATGGAGAAAATATGCAACAACGAGATGGGTGATGACTCTCCACCCAACCTTAAACCTTGCCACCTAATCTTTGGTGGCAGGTCACCCCCAAGCCCCCAATCTACTACTTTGTGAGCATTCTTATGCCTTATTCTCTCTATTTACCAACCAAAGAGAGATTCCCCTTTCCACATTCCTTTCCCATTCTATTTAGAGTCCATCTAATAAAGAACCCAATCCCTAAGGTTCATTATTTTATTATTTATTTTATTTTAGGGTTTCTTCATTAAATATGGTTAGTTATTTATCCATTATCTTTAATTACCCAAATGTCCATAATAATTATCTAATATGAGCCCCTTTAAGAATAATTATTATATACTTATTTTTTATTATTTATTCCAATAAGTAATTATTATAACAATTTTAAAGAGTATTATTATATTCATGATATTATTATTATTATTATTATTATTATTATTATTATTATGTAATAATAATATTGTGGGGCATGACAAATAGACATGGGTAAACTCTCCCCCTTGGACCCCTTCTCTCTCTTGTGAATACTAAGCCTCCAAATTTTCTCATGTGTCCATCTACAACTGGCGATACATTTTATTTATTATATTCAATTTACATAATTTACATATCACATTGCTTAGCCCTCAACCATAGATTAGATTTACAATATACATCGCTAGTTTGGGGTTTGAAAACGAGGATGTTACATTTCTCTCCCCCTATAAATTTCATTGTCCTTAGTGCACATAACCATACAATTTACACATTGATATATATAAAATATTACATCAAAATACTTGATAATTATGCAACTTAATGACTCATGCAATAATTCCAACCAACAACTTTCTTTTCCCCTCAACCTACAGATCGGTTGGATAGGAAATCTTAGAGTTGTGGCTCCAAGAACTCCAGATGCCAAAATTGAGTCTTCTTTCGCTTATGTACAAATATACATTCAATTTTCTTCAAAATTTGCAAAAAATTGTAGGTATGCTTCCCACATGACTTTCTCGTGCTCCGAGTAACATCTTCATGACCATAGCAGATCCATTGAAATTTTACCAAGTTGATGGATTTGCTCCTAAGCACTTTGACTTTTCAGTTCAGGCTACACACTGGTTCCACCCGAAAGGCCCCTTTGTGTTCCACCTGGATCACAGTCCAATCAATCACATGGTTAGGATTAGGTACATACTTTTCTAATAAAGATACATGAAACATGTTCTGAATTCTTATGGATGCAGGTAATTCTAGTATGTATGCAACTAGCCCTATCTTTTCTAATATCTCAAAAGAACCACAATATCTCTTTTCCAACTATGGGCAAGTTCTCAATTTCAGTGAGCTTCTCTTGGCTTTAACTTTTAAAAACACACGCTCTCCCATTTTTAATTCTCTATGTGTTCTTCTTTTATCAGTGTAGCTCTTCTACTTGTCTTGTGCAACTTTCAAATTCTTCCTGATCTTTACTATATGTTATTCCATTTCCCTTAACAGTTATGGCTCAATCACAACTATGTATGTTGGGTTATCCCAACTTATTGGTCTGTTGCATTTTCTGCCATACAATGCTTCAAATGGGTTCATATTCAATGATTCTTGATACACATTATTGTAAGCAAACTCAACTAAATGGATATAGTCCTCCCACTTAGAATGTTTGTTTATTGCATACATTCCCAACATATCTTTAATTATCTAGTTAATTCTCTCTGTCTACCCATCTGAATTTGGGTGATATGTTGTACTGGAATTCAAACTGGTTCCAAATCCTTTAAATAACCGTTTCAAAAAATTGGAAGTCAACTTGGTATCTCGGTCAAACACTATTGCCTTAGGGACACCGTATAGACTAGCAATTTCTTTCATATAAATTTCTGCAATATTGGCTACCTTATGAGTTATTTTTACCATAATGAAATGTGCAGCCTTTGTAAGCTTGTCCACCACTACCGTGATGAAATCATGTTGCCTTGTTGTCCTAGGAAACTTGGTAATGTAATCAGTAGTAAAGACTTCTCATTTCCATTCATGATTGGGTAATGGTTGTAGTAATCTTATTGGATGTATGTACTCATCCTTTACCTTCTGACATTCCATGCATCTATTCAAATATATAGTGGCATCTTTCTTCATACCAGGAAAAAAATATTGGCCTCTTACAACTCTAATGGTTTTGTGGTATTATGGATGTCTAGTGTATGACACATTATGCATCTCCTTTAAAACTATAATTTTCAATTACTAAGGATTGGGAACATAAACTCTGTTATGAAATAAGAAGATTCCATCCTCTTTTAGTTTGTAATCCTTATATTTCTGCTATATGTTATTTTGTTGTAGGCTTTCTTTATCTTGCACATAATGTTGGTATGTTGTTACAACCTCTCAAATTCTATCTTTTAAATATATCTTGTACACACTAATGGTTGTAGCTTGAATTTTATGCAACCCTTTTGTTGAGTGCATCATCCACCTTGTTCTATTTTCTCTTTATGTGTTTTATGTCAAATTCATATTCATTGAGAAATTCATGCCATCTAGTTTGTCTAGCATGGTTGTTCAAACAAGTATTTCATACCACTATGGTCTATCCTCAATTCAAATTTTCTTCTCATGAGGTAATGCCTCCACATTATTAAAGCATGCATTATGGTTTCCATCCCTAGGTCATGTGTGGCGTAATTTATTTCATGCTCCTTCAATTTTCTAGATTCATAACAAATTAAACGTCTATTTTTTGTAAGGACTCCATCAAGCCCTTCCTTGCATGCATTTGTGCACACAAAAAAAATCCTCATATGAATATGTAACTTTTAAAATAGGTGCACTAGTTAGTAAATCCTTTGATTGTTGGAAAGTTTCTTCACACTGAACACTCCATTCAAACTTTACTCCTTTCTTTTGCAAAGATGTTATTGAGTGTGCAATCTTGGAGAATATTGCAATGAATCTCCTGTAATAACCAGCTAGACCCATGAATGATCCAACTTCTGAAATCTTTGTTGGCGTTGACCAACTTTTGATTCCTTCATTTTTCTCTAGATCCACTATTATGCCATCTTCAGAAACAACGTGACCCAATTAATGGATCTGCTTTTGATAAAAAAAAGTGCATTTACTCTCAAACTTAACATACAATTAGTGCTCTCTCAACACTTGTAGCACCATTCTCAAATGTTGCTCATGCTCCTCCTTTGTATTGGAATAGACAATAATATCCAAGAATACAATGATGAACTTGTCCAAGAAATCTTTGAACACCCCATTCATTAGACACATAAATGTAGCAGGCGTATTTTTTAACCAAAAATGCACCATTACAAATTCATAGTGTCCATACTTTGTTTGAAAGGTTGTTGTGTTGGTATCTTGTTCTCTGATTCTCACTTGATGATAACCAAATCTCAAGTCAATATTAGAAAATATATTTGCTCCCCTCAGTTGATAAAAAAGATCACCAATCCTCGATAAAGGATATGTGTTATTGATTGTAACCTTGTTTAGTTGTCTGAAGTCGATGCACAACCTCAATGTTCCATCTTTTTTCTTGACAAAAAGAACTAGGACACCCCAAGGAGTAACACTTGGGAATATGTACCCCTTCTTCAACAACTCTTCAAGTTGCATTTGCAATTATTTTAGCTCTGGTGTGCTCATTTTGTAGGGATTTTTGGACACTAGGGCAACTCCAGGCATCAAGTCAATAGAGAAATCAATGTCTCTCTTTGGTGGCAATCCTGGAAACTATCCAAACACATCTTCATACTCTTTCAAGACTGGATAATCTTCAAGACTTGGCTCCTTATCCTTCATTGGTTCTTCCATATGGGCTACATATATTCGACACCATTTTCTTAAACTTATTTTCAGCTGCAATGCAGAAATATCTTGGACAGATATAGGCTTTGGAATACCTTGCACAGTCCTTGAATTCCCTTCTTCATCAAGGCATGTGGCAACCTTGTTATAATAGTCTAAGATAGCACGGTGCTTTGCTAGCCAATCCATACCAATCAAACAGTCATAAGGCCCAAGTTGTATGATATTCAAAGTTGCCTTAGTGTTGATTACATTCATGTTTATTGGGTAATATTTAACAAGCTTATTAATTCTTCTCTTGGTTCTACTGCAAAGTGGTACTAATTACATATCTATTCTGAGCCTGAGTCTCCACTACAGCCTTGTACTCCCAATCTTCCTTCCACCCTTCCCATTTTTGAAGAGAGAGACAATGCATCCTGAAACTCCCCCACATGATGCTCACATCGCCTCATTCCCTTGTGTAGGTTTTCATTTTCATATAAGGCACAATGGTCTGAGTGAGAATGACAAGTAACCATAATTATGCAACAAACCCTCTTGCAAATTGGCCCCTGCAGATAATAAAATCTAAGAATTCACCCCCAAAAATTCACCACCCTCAAAGTAATCTCCACGTTGGAATTTAGTAACTGAACTCAATTTGATTGATAATCCCTCCAACATTTGTAGGTGAGGAATCCTCCAAAATTTTCCATCGTTGAGCCTGCAACCAATTCCAAATTACTTACAAAGAAATCTCAAATACTAACAAAATTATACCACACTCGAACCTCTATGCCAACACCATAGAGTTATTAGAACTCACTACACATATGGTTGAATGAAGGAGTACCATAGTTTATGAAGGCCTAAATGCCCATTGTATCTCCATCGACTTTCCCCACCACTTGTCTCCATGTTGTGATTGCATTGAGCTTTGGGCATAAAACAATAAAATCATGGGAGGTGGGATGTTGTTAAATCCCCAACCATTTGTTCTACTTTATTCTTCTGATGAGATTGCTTCATTTTCTTATAAGTTAGATAAGGAGTTATGGGAACTTAGGACATGGTAACACTCAATAAATTCAAAAATTTCCACCAAAACTTGTACCCTATGCATGATCCTACCAAGGTGGATGTCCTTCGACAATGATTGAAATCAGTAATCACATATGTTCCCTATGTATGAACCTACCAAGGTGGATGCATTGCGGCAATGATTGAAATCACATATGATGAATTATAATTGTTGAGTTTCCCACCATTATGAGATGCTTGATCCCTTTGTTCTTCAAGATCATTAATCCATGATATAATGCCAATGTCTTTGCTTGAGTGTTGGTGGTGTCTTCGATCCCCCACACAAAGCTTAATTCTTGATATACATCCCTATATATGAGCCTACCAAGGTGGATGTCCTTCGACAATTATTGAAACCACATATGTTCCATATGTATGAACCTAACAAGCTAGATGCATTGTGAAAATGATTGAAATCACATATGATGAATTATGATTATTGATTTTCCCACCAGTATGAGATGCTTGATCCTTGATATGATGCCAATGTCTTTGCTTGATTGTTGGCGATGTCCCCAATCCCCCACACAAAGCTTAATTCTTGATATCTATTGGTGAACATCCCCACACAAAGATTAATTCTTGATATCTATCGAGATCAAGAATAATCTCCCTTGCACTTATTACCCTATGAAAATTTATTTAAATATTAATAATCACTATAATAAAGAATTATTAAATAATAATAATAAATATAAAAGAAATTAATTAATTACTAATTTTATTTTATTTGCTTATTAATTTTAAATATATAACAATTTATAATTTATATAATAATAATATGGTAAAAGAGAAAAAAAATTACAAATTTTTACATTGCAATTAAAATTTAAAATTGAAAGAAATAATAATACTCATCATCATTATCACCATCAATTTTAATGTCATTGGTTAGCTATGTGTTATCCACACAACTACTTATTCCTTGAATTTTAAATTTGTACCTTTCTTGAATTGCAACTTTAATCATCATTGATTAATGTCATTGGTTAGCTATGTGTTAGCCACACAACTACTTATTCCTTGAATTTTAAATTTGTACCTTTCTTGAATTGCAACTTTGATCATCATTGATTAATGTCATTGATTAACTATGTGTTAGCCACACAACTACTTATTCCTTATTCCTTGGATTTTAAATTTTTGCCTTTCTTGAATTGCAACTTTGATCATCATTGAGATAGCACATGTAATTGCAACTTTGATCATCATTGAGATATCACATGTAAGTGTTTTTTAGTTGCACATTGATATCTTAAGTCAACAAACCTACTTAATCCTTGGATTTTAAATCTGTACCTTTCTTGAGTTGCAACTTTGATCATCATTGAGATAACACGTGTTTTTTTAGTTGCACATAGATATCTTAAATCAACAAAGGCTAGATAGATAAGTTTTTTAGATTTTTTTATTTTTTTTAATCAAATCTTATTTATTCGGATTTATCCACTTGAATTAAAAACCTGAGTCATGGGAAACCATGTGATCTACTATTTGAAATTTCAGAGGAAGAGATTTCCACGTCGGCTCAATGGCAGGAAGAAGCAAGGATTTTGAAAAATCTTTTTAAATATTATAAAACTCTGTTAAGGAAAAGCACCAAGGCACAGAAAAGAAAAGGCTTTAAGATGAAGAGTCTACAACAGAGGATCCTTTGGGATCTCGGTTAGAGAAACTGAATGTTTAAACAGAGTACCAGAGTCCAATGCGGATTCCAATTTCCCCGACAGAAAGAGATAAGTTTTGTTTCGGCTTGATAGATTTTTTTATTCCACGTGATCCTACGACACCATATTATAGGACAAAGGTATTTGGAAGTATCTAACTTGGTCGAGAATCAAGATAATGATTCAAAATGCAAACAGTCAAAATCCAAAACAACACATTTAGTTCTAGTACTTCAAGTTTTGTACACTAAATTTACTCGCTAGTTTAGGCTTTAGGGTTTCAGCATGCCAGTTGCAACAGATACAAAGGTGGCCATAGTCATACTCTTAAGATACTCGCTAGTTTAGGCTTTACGAATTGCTCCTTTTCCGATACAAGGTGAGCCATAGTCATAGTCTTAAGGCTCTAAGGCTTTACGAATTGCTCCTTTTCCAGTTGTTCAAAATAATGAGAAAGGAAATTGGCATTTTTTCTTTTGAAATTCGATAAGATTAATTTTGGATTTATGTAGTTGCATATATATATATCAGATGTTAATATTGCATGATTTTATTACTTTAAGGATATTTAAGGATGTTGAATTCATTTTTGCATTTTTCATCTATCTAAAATTACAATTTTAACAAACATTGCAAAAATTAAAAGCCTATAATATTTAAACTTCTTACAAAGATCAAAAATCAATCATGTACTCCAAATAGATCCAACCCCAAAGACAAAAAACCCACTTGTTTCAACATCAAAATCTTCCCATTCTGAAAATTTTGAAAGCACTGACACTTACATAGTAACATCAACACTATAATGAATCTTCTTCAACCACACTACTTGAAGAATCGGATCATTCTTCAGCAACAAGAGAAATCTCAGTGCCCCAAGGTTTCAAGTATTACTTGAAGAAATCAGTGTCCAAAACTAAGAGAGAGAGCAACATAGATTGCCTTATCAGCGGGAGTTGACTCCCATAAGTTGTGTGAAGTCCTTCAAGGCTTTCAGCCTGTCAAAGATCAACATCAGTGGATTACTCAATTTGAGGACGAACTGCAATACACCCTCATAAATTTTTTATATACCATAGACATATCCCAGAGTTGCAATTGATCCTTATGGATCTTTGTAAATTATTATGATTACCTTTTGTTTTCGTACTTAGTCCATAAAAGTGTGGGTTTTACTGAAAGAAAAACAAAAATACTTAATAAAAAAACACTTTCAAAGCTTAGGGTCAGGGTTAAAGGGAGAGGCTTTTGTCCAAGGGCGGAGAAGAGTAGTTGGAAACAAGAGGAAGGGAGATAACATCACAGAGATGTTCCCGACATTAAGGTTTAAATGGCAGAAGGAAGTTTTTTTCAATTTGCACATGTACATAGAGAAATAGTAGCCAGTTCTATCCCACTGTAAGCATGTAACGGTAGGTTGTAAGATGTAATCTATATTCGATATTAAATAAGAGATTATATTATTGGGTGTTGTGGAGTTTTTACACCCTAAGAGGGTTTTCTCCCCCATAAACTTTTGTGTCTGTTTATGCATCCTTTTGTTTTTTATTCAATTTCATTTTTCCATGTTTGATCTGTTGTAGAATTTGATTCCGAGGGTGGGCTTGCAATAGCATATAAACAATATTATGATCTTTATGTCAATGGGGCAGTCATAATAAAGGAGTGGTTTCTCTTGCTACTGGAATGAGTGATAAATTGCAGAGTGTGTTTTTTTTGCTTTGTCTTTTTTGATTTTTTGGAATTACTTTTACACCTATAAAATTTCTTCTCTTCTGTTTTATTAATTTTATTATGTTGATACTTTTACCACTATAAAATCTCTTCTTCTAATACTTACGCTTATTCAATAATCTTAATAAATCTGAATAAGTGCAATTTTTGGTTGGTGCTCTTGCTCGTTCTCCACTAATCCATTGAATCCTTGTTACATTCAAAGCAAAGGAATATCGCAAAGATTGCATTTATTCGCAGGGTTGCTATAATCCAGAACAGAGTCAGACATCTGGGGTGAGAAAGATTTGGGGTTTATTGTAAATTTGGATCACGTATCAGAGCCTTAAAATCCTTAACGTTGTGAGTGGTCCGCACATAATACTGCATGATTCTGTAACACCCTGTTTCCCCCAAATTTGTAATTAATCCTAATACAGGAATTACCATGCTAAAGCATGATGAAAATGTGAATGTATGATGTGAAGGGACCTTATGAAGAAGGTC
>JZKD02S1023397.1:811942-841069 GCA_000966675.3 Picea glauca | reverse complement strand
AGGATAAATGTTGTGTCTCTTGTGAATGTGTATTTCTCAGTGATCTTGTTCTTATGATGCTCTTATCTATTGAAATGCAAAGAACTATAATAATGGCATAAACATTAACATGGCACACTTTTGTGAGGATGACCTTAATTGATTCTCTTTTAACTGCATATCTAGATGATATATACTCATCTTCAGTAACACTTGGGAAGAGCGTGTGAAACTTGTAAAGCAAGTATTTTAAACCCTACAATAGAACAATTTATTACCAAGTTTAAAGAAGTGTGCATTTGAATGACAATCCTTAGTCTATCTAAGCTTTAAAGGTTGGATGAGAACAATTAAAGATAGACCTAGCAAAGATTGAAGTCATTGTGAAGTGGCCAAGACCATCAAATGTATTAAGGTAAGAAGCTTTATTGGATCTACTCAATACCTTTGGAAATTCATGGTTTTCTTCTCTAAAATTACAACACCTCTACGTGCTTTGACATTTAGTAGTAAGCCTTTTGTTTGGGGAAAGACCCAAGAGAGTTCTTTCCAAGAATTAAAGAGGAATATCTGCAATGCCTCACTTTTGGCATTGCAAAACTTGAAGTTATGTTTTGAATTGAAGCGGATGCTTTAGTGTATTACATGGGTGGTGTGCTTAAGTAAAGAGGAAGCTCGATGGTCTCTCTTTCTAAGTTGTTCTCAGGGGCACCTTTCAACCATCCTACACGTGACAAAGTTATAAACTTATACGTATTGGTTCAAGTTGTAGAGTGAAAACAATGAACATGATTACTTAATGGGGAAAGAGACAAATATCCTTATTGACCATCAACCATTGAAAGACTTGCATATGCAAAGCAAGTTACAACTTACAATAGGTTCAAAATTTCCACTAGATAGGATTTTTGTAGTGGTTCAATTTGTTAATCAAGTTAGAAGGGGCAACTAATAAACTACAGGATATGTTGCCAAGAACTCTAGTATACAAATTAATTGCAAAAATTACCATTTGCAACTAGAAAGTTTTTATCCATGAGTGGAGTACAAGGGCCAATATGTTAGTGACCTAGAATTTAAAGTAGTCTACCTAGTGTTACACCTCATATTGTATGAGGTTCCACTTTGTGATTTTCATCACATTGATGGAGATTTGTTGTTGGTTCCTTGGAGGTCTTTGGCTTGGGGGAGTCTCACTTTTCTCTTGTTGGATGATCGTGTTTGTTGCTTGGTGATCTTCTCACATGTGATTTCCTTGTTTGATCACCTTTGGTTGCACTTATGGACGGTTATGGAGCATAGTATCTCATTATAGTGTGTTTTGGTATATATGTTTATCTTGTATATGGATGATGGTTCTATCCCTCCAAGGGGCTAGATGATGGTGTTAGGAGATAAATGTTTCATAATGTTGTTGATGTTTCCTATTGACTTGGTGTGTTGATGTATGATGTTGGTGTCACTAGGAGGGGGTGTTCTACATGGTCTTCATGTGTTGGATGTGTAATGGGGAACACACTTGATGATTGGGTGGGTTGGCACTTTGTTATGTCCTCTTCTTGTAACATCCCCATTTTCAACCCCGAAATAGAAATGTGTACTATAAATATAGCTTGTGGTTGAGAGTCAAACGATGTATATTGTAAATGTGATATATGGTCGAGAGCCAATATGTAAAAGATGTAAATTGAAATATAGTGAATAAAATGTATTGTTAGTTGTATATGGACACAAACGAAGACTTGCGGGCTAAGTATCCACAAGAGAGGGAAGGAGTCCAAGTGAGAAAGTTACCCATATCTAGTAAACCAAGACCCATTTCTATTTTTCCTCTAAATTATCCTTTCCATGAACCTTCCATTAGTTGTTGAGTGTTCTAGAGCCCAATCATTGAATTCATGTAAGAAGGTTGGTGTGAGAGTCACTTTCCATAGTTATTGAGAGCATGGGGGCTAAGTACAATCAGCTTAAGGACGAGTGTAAGTCAAGCAAGCAAGAGAAAGATAGAAAATATGTATGGGTAGGAGACCCAATTTTGGTACGTTCATGTGTTTGCATAAAGAGCGGTTTTAAAATGGAGTTTTGGGGGGGATGAGTAATAGTATTATGAGTATGGAATCTTAAAGGAAGTTGTGTGGATATTTTTTGTTTTGGAATTGTAATTTCGTAGAGAAGATTCAGTGTGCCTCGAAATGACGAGTTGCTCGAAGTCCATCCAAGGAGTTGGTGTTTTGGATGTTGGGTGAATTCGTGTTGCAACTGTAGAATTCCTAAAGTCCCAACAAGTCGATTTCCTGTCTATTTTGTGTTGAAATCCCTGGAGGGGAGTGGAAATGCATGAGGGATTCTAAGCAGTGAAGGGGGATTCCACCCCTTGGGTTGTGCAGGTTGAGGGAAAGTTTGTTGGCAGACTGGAATTAACTGAGAGTTTGACTACAAAAAGGACATTAGCCAGCCTTAGGGACCTCCATCTTTTGTGGATTCATAGCCCCATCTCGAGGTCTCGTGCTATTGAGAACTGGAACAACAAGGCTACGGTTGGGAGGAACATCCTTCCTCTGCAGTGGATTGCACATTTCATTAAGATAAGTGTTCCTATGTGTTGTGGTTGTCCATGTTAATTGTTGATATAAGTGTTGCACAATTTATTCTGAGTCATATTTGGTTATTGTTGCTTACTAAAAACAGGAAAATGCATTCATGTCTCTATTTCATGGTTGAATGTTGTTGTATGTAAATAATCGTTGTTGTGTATAGTAAGAGTAGTTGTATTTATGTTTTTGCGTCGTGAGACACATTCTACAGCCTGGTATTAGGTCGATGTGTGATTTTGTGCATAAATTCAACGTGGAGCTGACACGTGTCACTCTTAAATAATAATAATAATAAAATTTAAGTAAGTCAAAATTGTATATGTAGGCTCTAACCTTTTGCGAAATAAAACACACACACACACACACACACATATATATTCAAATTAAATTAAACAAACCTAATTAAACCACAATAAAGGAAGATTAAAAAGACTACTGCACCTAGCTCTCCATTATCTTGCACTTCGAGCTCCACTATCTCCACCTGTGGCTCCATCTCCATCTCCATTATCTCCACTTCATACTCCAGGGTATTTATCATATGCTAAATTATTACAATTTTATAATGTCACATGAGATATGTCTCTCCATAGTTTGAATCTGAGTAATGTGAGATATATGTATATAATATATTTTTGTTAGATTGAATCTGAATTATGTGGCAGATTTGTGTAATATAAGCGTGTAATAAGTATTGTTTTTAGAGCATTTAATGCTTTGAATGTAAACTTACGATGGAGACTTATCTTACAGTTCCTATCAACATTTCATGTTCTCTATGACTCTAAACTTTTGAATGATAAGATCTATGCACTATGTCTTTCATTCTTTAATTATGTCAAATTATCCCACCAATCAACTGAGATCGTATCTCATCCAAGATTGTAAAGGATAGTTATGTTCTAGGTTGAGTCCATTGAAGTTATTAATGCAGTCACACCAAACCTCCTCTGTGCTTGAGTTAATTGTATGAAATCCTTTCCTTAATTTGAGTTTTCCTTAATTACATGGAAAAGCCCTATTAGTAACAATTGTAGTATCGGGTTTTCAAAGGGTAAGAGAGTCGATACCTTTCGAGTCTCGAAAGACCGATGGGATCCTAGCCGTTGAACTTGGCAGGACACGCGTCAGGCATCAGAAGGAGAGTCGAGATTTTAGTTCATCGGAGGATCGGAGTTTCTGGAGGCAGGGAGTTCTTACATGAGTAAATCATGATGCGCGATTTCCCGACTGAATCAGAGCCGTCCGTCAACTGAGGCACGTGGCGAGAGCTCCCGCAGAGTCGGGGATCGGGGAACTGAAAGTCCCATGCACATGACAGCGGGAATCGCGATATTCCGATACGCGATTTCCCGATGGAGCTAAGGATCGTAGTGGAGGACAGGTGTCAGAAGAACAATCCGTGTAGGGAGGCAGCACCAAGTGGCATCGACACATCGCAAACTCGGATGTTCGTGAGTTTGAGCGGAAAAGATTTGCGCGTAGAGTAGCGAGGTCGCGAGAAGCGATGTCTTGGCAATCACCGGATTAGTGTGTGGGACTGCAAGAGCGAATGGAATACAGGTGGCAGGCTGTCGCGAGTCTCAAGGACTTGTGCATCGAGACAGCGAAAGCGTTGAAGCCCCAACAGAGATTGAGCTCCAGTCATAAAGAGGTGGTCGTATGGGCCATAGAATAGCCGGGAGGGCTAACCCATAGGGGGAGGAGCTCATCGCACATCGGGATATCGGGGATCCCGGAGGCGAAGAGTTCGCGCATTGCAAACTCGCGAATCCCGAATTCCCAAAAAACCCGAAGCCTCATCGCATACATCCGCCATCTGTCCCTTGCCACCACGTCTTCTCCCCGTGTCATGACAACCACAGTTTTTCCGGCCTCTGTGTTCCTCCACCTGACTCGTACACTTCAAAGCTCACGAATCCTTCCACGTACATTTTCCCTATCGCTTTCCCTCTGCCCATCTGTCCACATGGCTTCTCCTCATCCCATATCTGCATCGAGCGTGTACAACTACCCCTGCTTGGTCACCATCCGTTCATCACTTCGTGTCAAGTCTCCCTGTCATCATGAAGGTCTCCATGTCCTGTTGATACAGAGTCGGATGGGTCTTTCCCGATCTCAGTGAAGCAGTTATTGCAGCAGTTGATGGTGGTTGGACATCTTTTCCACCATAAATGGAAAATCCAGAGATGACTGTAAGCTGGTCATTTCATTCTCAGGCCCTTGGGAACGTGATTGCATCTGACTAAAGTCCATGAGCGTCCAGATATTGCATGCGCAGTAAATGTGAAGATGTAATGTCTTCAATGCGATGTCTCGATTTAGCTTCCAGTGTTTTTGTTCCAAGTATATGTAGGCATTTCTGCCATTTTTTGAATCTATCGATGGTTGAGCAGAGCTCCTGGCTGTAACGTTTTAATGAAGCATTGTTGTTCTGGTTATGTATGAGATTTTGAGACTTCTTGCCTTATGAATGCCAGTTTCTTTCATGTCTTTGTTTACACTGTGTTAGAGCAGCTCGGAATTGGAGGATCCAGTCGAGCTGTAGCTATTATAGGATGATGTTGTAATGGATCATTGTAATGGTTACGGAGCCTCTAATCAGTTTCTGTGATTTCTTTAACGCTGAATGACTTGGAATTGGAGGATCCATTCAAGTCCTCTATTCAGTTTCTTGAAGCCCCGAACCAGGAGGATCTTGCGTTTAGAGTTTTTCCCCTACAAACCGCTGCAAGCCTGTTGCCCAGAGTTGTTTGTTCATTTTCTCCTAAGTCTTCCACCTACCCATCTTTAAATCAACCCACTGGTTGAAGTTAGGATTCTAGACCTCCTCTGTTCTTTACGTACCAGACTCAGTCCCTGAGTTAGAATGATACCTCCTCAAGCCATTATCTCCATTTGATCACCCTTTATAAACAAATCGTGACATAAAACTGATGGGCGTTGGGCTCTGCTCCTGCAAGCAATCCAGGAGTGACTTCTGATGCTAACAAGCCCAACTAACAACAGGAACACATCTTTATTTCTCTGTGTTTTCCTTAAAATTTGTGAACAATTATTAATCCTAAACTTATGTTAAACTTAATACTCAAGAGCGATTTAATCTTCGCGATGAGGATTGAAATTTAAGGCTGTTAATTTAGATCCATTAATTGTTCTATCACACGAGAAAAAGAAGGGCTACATGAATTATTAAATTATTATTGCCATGAACCCTTTCTCCTTAACCCGTTTTAGAGTGCAAAGGGAATGGATTGCAACTCAAGAGATTTGATCCCTCTCGACGCTTCTTAGAACATTAGTTAAGATGGGTCTATGTTGGTTATAGAACATGTACATCCGAGTGAACTTGTATTTCACGTTGTAAGTTAATTTCCGAGTTTTATATTGGTATCAGAAATTTTATTGGGTCATTTTAGTAGGGGCGTGACTCAATTGGGGTTGGGTATGTTACAAAGTGGTATCAGAGCCCACTTTTCAACATTGAGACTACATGGGCCAATTAGTAGAGTGCAGAAATGAAAATTGCAGAGTAAACCTACAAATTGTTTGCTAGAATGTTAGAATGAGGATGCATATAATTCATTTGACAAAATTATTGAATTGAAATTAAATAAATTTTGCAGACAATTTGGAAGAATTGAGCCTCTTTGGAAAATTTCGAAAATAAGCAAAATCGGAAAAATTTGGGTATTTTTTTGTATGATGATGTCAACATGATGGGGAGGCCATGTGTCAACTGATGTGGTAGAAGAAAGATGTGCAATGCCATGGTGGTAGGTACATGTTGTATGGGATGACAATTAGTAGGTGATGTGGAGCCATATGACAACCCAACTGTCAATCCCACAAAACTACGGTAAGATCTTGGAATTTGTCTAAGTGTTAAGCAAACATAGAGAACGAAGAGAATCTAGGGTATGGAAAGAGGTATGGTATCCCTGTGAACCCATGGTAAGAAGTGGAAAATTGGCTAAGTCCTTAGGATTGGTCAGGCGGATGGGTGGATGGGATTCTAAGAATAAAAGAAATATGGGGTCACCTGACCCCGCGGTGAAATTTCAAAATTTGACTAAGTGTCAAGAATTAGTGGGTGTGAAGGATGTTGTGGAGGTGGTGAACATGGTAGAGGATCAGGGTTATGTGAAGAAGTGAGGTAGCCCTACAAACTCGAGGACCCGCCACAAAATATTGAAAAATTGACTAAGTACCAAGAATGGATCGGTCGGACGGGGTCACAGATATAAGAGTTGGGAAAGTTCTTTAGACCCGAACCCACAGTGAGATATGAGAGATGACTAATTATGGAGAATCGGATGGGTGGCTAGGAGGTCATCATGTGTCACAGATCGGACGAATAAGGAGTAAGGGATCTGATGACTCATGATGTGTCATAGACCTGTGGAGAAAATAATGGAAAAGACTTTAAGTATAAGTGCAAAGTGTGTGCGACGAAGCTAGAGGGTACAAATTGGAGATTGTGGAAGCCCAAAATGAAGAAGAGATATGAATTAGATCTATGATAAATCCATCAAGACAGACCAACAACGGAGATCTAATCAAAAAAATGATCGGACAATTGTTGAGCATTGCTACTATGTTGCATGTGCTAATGAATATTCCTTCATTGTTTTGCCACTGTTCTTTCAACTTGAAGCTTGGATTGGAGAAAACGAATAGTTGATGGAAAGGACTTAAGGAATATAAGAGATATTTCAACCTAGAATTTCGTTTTGGGCATTATGTCTTCTCCCAAAAGTGATAACGGTGAATTCGGTAGCAACAGAAGAATGGAAATTGCAACTTGTAATTGTTGTAATTTTTTGCTCAAATTGAGGCATTAGGACAACCATTGGAAAGTTGTTTCGGAAAATAATTCATTTAAGGAATCCTACTTGGGAGTAGTGCATTAATATTATTCATAATTTAAAATGAAGAATGACTTGTAATCTAATTAATAAATATTTTGCAATAAGCTTAATTCTAACAGCAAATCATTGCATGCACATTCTTGCAGAATTAGAGATATCGAAAAGCAGATTTTAGTTTCTACATGAGAATTAAAGGCATGGAGGATGCTCAAGGGTCTTACAACCATGAAGAAGAAATTATAGGTCTGCATACCAACATGGGTAATGCTAAGACTGATTCTAATGAGAGAAGAGACAGGCATGAGCATGTAACTATGACAATCTTGAAAAAGGAAGTGCAGAGTTATAATGATGATAATGAAAAGATCATGAAGGCTCAAGAAGAGATACGTCAAAGCCTAAATATGCTACATAAGCAAGTTAACAATGATTCAGGCACAAGGGAATAAACCAACGCCAAGCAAGGGGAGATTCCTAGGTCTCGTGATATGAGGAATGATCATGGAGGATCAAGGAGTATTAGTAGACATTGAAATCATCATCATTCCCCAGGGCACTCAACCATAAAAACATATGCATGTTTAAGGTCAGAGAGAAGCCCAAGTATATCTCCTATCAGACATTAGAGAAGGAGACATGGGTCAGATATCTTGTAAGGGGAATTGAGGAAGATCAAACCACCATCATTTGATGGAGAAAACAAGAAAGGTGAAGATGCAAAAGCATGGTTACTGGGAATGAGGAAATATTTCCAATTGCATAACTACTCATCAAATGTAGAAGCTAGAATTGCAACCTACCACCTTCAAAGGAAGGCATCCATGTGGTGGGACCGGTTGAAGCAAGTTAAGCACCTTGATGAGAAAATAATTTCAAGCTTGTCAGAGCAATATTATGACAAGAAGATGCAAGAGCTTTTTAAACTCAAGCTAGGGAACATGACCATGGATGAATATGAGAGAAAGTTCTTGGAACTTCTCAGGTATGTGAGCTTCATCAAAGATGAGAAGGTTAGAATGCATAGGTTCCTGAGTGGACTGCCATCCTTTTACAAGGATAAAATTCAATTTGATGAACCCAAGAATTTAGAAGAAGACATAAGAAAACCAAGTATTTATATGAGAAAAATAGAGGAAAGCCAACTTTCCAAACGACCTGGGATGACAAGAAGAAATGAAATATGGATAAAAGGAAGAAAGGATTCAAGACACCTTTCATGAAGAATAGATATCAATCATATAAGCAAAGGAAACCATCTCAAGGTGATCAGAAAATGACAGAGTCCTTGGGAAAGAGGCCAAGGAAGCAACCCATAAAGTAATGGGGATGTGAAGGAGATCACATGTATAAATATTGTCCTCATCAAGGAGATAAGATGAATATTTTGCATAGCATCAAGAAGGAGGAGACAATAGAGGACGTAGGAAAAAGTATGCCAAGGATATACGCAACCTTGGATAATAGACACACAAACTATCAATCCCACATGATCGAAGTGGAAGGTAAGATTGATAATCATCCCATATCCATATTAATTGATTATGGAGCTAGTCATAGCTATATAGATCCAAATATAGTTGAAAGATTTAAATTGAAGAAATTTAACCATGGAAAGTCTTGGTTAGTTCAACTAACTAACATAACCAAGAGAAGAATTAGTGAGTTTGTTAAATAATTTCCTATAAACATGAATGGAAATAACACTAATACAAACTTGAACATCATACCGCTTGGGTCTTATGACTGCTTGATTGGTATGGATTGGATGGAAAAACATCTTGTTGTTTTAGATTGTTATAACAAGGTTTTCACATGTTTGGATGAAGAAGGGAATTCGAGGATAGTGCAAGGTATTCCAAGGCTAATATATGTTCGAGAGATTTCAATATTGCAGCTGAAAAGAAGCTTTAGAAAAGGGCACCAGATATATGCAGCCCATATGGAAGATCCAATGAAGGATAATGAGTCGAGTCTTGAGGATTATCCAATCCTAAAGGAATTTGAAGACTTGTTTGAGGAGTTGTCAGTATTGCCACCAAACAGGGATATAGTTTTTTCTATAGACTTAATTCCTGGAGTTGCCCCAGTATCTAAGGCTCCATAGAGAATGAGCACACCAAAGCTAAAAGAGTTGCAAATGCAACTAGAAGATTTGTTAAAGACAGGGTACATACGCCCAATTGTTTCTCCTCGGGGTGCTCTGGTTCTTTTTGTCAAGAAGAAAGATGGAATGTTGAAGTTATGTATTGACTTCAGACAGTTGAACAAAGTTACAGTTAAGAATAAGTATCCTTTGCCAAGGATTGATGATCTTTTTTATTAGCTGAAAGGAGCAAATATATTCTCCAAGATTGACTTGAGGTCAGACTATCATCAGGTAAGAATAAAAGAAGGGGATACTAGAAAAACACCTTTAGGACAAGGTATGTACACTATGAATTTGTGGTGGTGCCTTTTGGGTTAACAAATGCACTGGCTACATTTATGTGTTTGATGAATGGGGTGTTCAGAGATTTCCTGGACAAGTTTGTCATTGTATTCTTGGATGATATTATTATTTACTCCAAGACAGAGGAAGAGCATGAGCGGCATTTGGGGATGGTGTTACAACTATTAAGAGAACACCAATTGTATCCCAAATTAAGTAAATGCAATTTTTATAAAAAAATAGATCCATTATTTGGGTAACATTGTCTTAGAAGAGGGCATATCAGTAGATCCAAAAAATATTGAAGCAATCAAGAGTTGGCCGACACCAACAAACATTTCATATGTTAGATCATTTATGGGTCTAGCTGGTTACTATAGGAGATTCATTGTGTGATTCTCCAAAATTGCACACCCAATAACATCTTTGCAAAAGAAAGGAGTAAAGTTTGATTAGAGTATTAAATGTGAAGAAATTTTCCAATGCTTAAAGGATCTATTGACTAGTGCACCTATTTTGAAAGTTGCAGATCCAGGTGAGGATTTTGTTGTGTGCAAAGATGCATGCAAGGAAGGGCTCGATGGAGTTCTTATGAAAAATGGACATGTAATCTATTATGAGTCCATAAAATTGAAAGAATGCGAGATAAATTATGCTACACATGACTTAGAGTTAGCAGCCATAGTACATGCCTTAAGGATGTGGAGGCATTATCTTATGGGAAAAAAATTTGAATTAAGGACAAACCATAGTGGTTTGAAATATCTGTTTGAATAACCAACACTAAATGCTAGACAAACTAGATGGATGAAATTTCTTAGTGAATACAACTTTGATATCAAGCACATAAAGGGAAAATAGAATAAAGTGGTTGATGCACTCAGCAGAAGGGTGCATAAAATGCATGCTACAACCATTAGTATGTACATGAAATATTTAAAAGATAAAATTCTAGAAGTTGTAACAACATATCAACATTATGTGCAAGTTAAACAAAGATTACAACAAGATGATATACAACACAAATATAAGGATTGCAAACTAGAAGAGGATGGAATCCTCTTATTTCATAATAGAGTTTATGTCCCCAATTCTCAGGAATTGAGAAATTTGGTTCTAAAGGAGATGCATAATTTTCCATATGCTAGACATCCAAGATATCAAAAAATTATTACAGTTGTAAGAGACCAATATTTTTGGCATGGTATTAAGAAAGACGTCACCGATTATTTGGCTAGATGCATGGAATGTCAAAAGGTAAAGACTGAACATAGACATCCAACATGATTGTTGCAACCATTTCCTATTCCTGGATGGAAATGGGAAGTTGTTACTATAGATTTTATTACCAAATTGCCTAGGACAACAAGGAAACATGATTCCATCATGGTAGTAATGGACAAACTTACAAAGGTTGCACATTTCATTCCTATAAAAGTAACTCATAAGGTAGCCAATATTGCATAAATTTATATGAGAGAAGTTGCTAGACTACATGGTGTGTCGAAGACAATAGTATCGGATTGGACCCCAAGTTCACTTCCAAGTTTTGGATCAGGTTGTTTAGGGGATTTGGAACAAATTTAAATTTTAGTACGACATATCACCTAGAGTCAGATGGGAAGACAGAGAGAATTAATCAGATAATTGAAGATGTGTTGAGAATATATGTAATGGACAAACCTTCTAAGTGGCATGACTACATCAATTTAGTTGAGTTTGCATACAACAATGGGTATCATGAATCATTGAATATGAGCCTGTTTGAAGCATTGCATGGCAGAAAATGCACTACACCAGTAAGTTGGGATAACCCAACTAACAGAGCTGTGATTGGGCCAGATTTGTTAAAGTAAATGGAAGAACAAATGGTAAAGATTCGACAAAATTTGAAAGTTGCACAAGATCGGAAAAGGAGCTATGTTGATAAAAAGAGAACAAATAGAGAATTCAAAGTGGGAGAGCATGTGTTTTTAAATGTTAAAGCCAAGAGAAGCTCGTTGAAATTGAGAAGTTTCCCAAAATTGGCAGCGAGATATTGTGGGCCTTCTGGGATCTTAGAAAGGATAGGACCAATTGCATACATGCTAGCATTACCTGCATCCATGAGAATTCATAACATGTTCCATGTGTCTTTATTAAAAAAGTATGCACCTGATCCTAATCATGTGATTGATTGGAATATGATCTAAGTGGATCTCGAAGGAGATTTCCGAGTGGAATTAATGCGCATCCTAGACTAGAAAATCAAAATGCTCAGGAACAAATCCATATGCTTGGTAAAGGTTCAATGGACCTGTTATGGTCCTGAAGATGATACATGGGAGCACGAGGAATCCATGCGGGATGCATACCCACACATTTTTGCAAATTTTGAAGAAAATTGAATGTACATTTGTACATAAGAAAAAGAAGACTCTATTTTGGTAAGCTGGAATTCCTGGAGCCACAATTCAGAGATTCCTTTCCAACTAATGTTTGGGTTGAGGGGAAATGGGAATTGTTGGTTGGAATTGTTGCGTGATTCATTAAGTTATAGAATTATCATGTATTTTGATGTAATGTTTATATATGTGTGTGTGAATTGTATTGTTATGTGCACTGAGAAAAGTGCAATTTGTCGGGGGAGGGGAATGTAACATCCCCATTTTCAACCCCAAAATAGCAATGTGTACTGCAAATATAGCTTGTGGACGAGAACCAAGCAATGTATATTGTAAATGTGATATATGGCCGAGAGCCAATATGTAAACGATGTAAATTGAAATGAATAAAATGTATTTCCAGCTGCAGATGGACACAGACGGAGACTTGGGGGCTATGTATCCACAAGAGATGGAAGGATTCCAAGGGGGAGAGTTACCCATATCTAGTAAACCAAGACCCATTTCTATTTTTCCTCTAAATTATCCTTGCCTTGAACCTTCCATTAGTTGTTCAATGTTCCAGATCCTAATCATTGAACTCATGTAAGAAGGTTGGTGTGAGAGTCACTTTCCATAGTTATTGAGAGCATGGGGGCTGAGTACAATCATCTTGGGGAAGAGTGTAAGTCAATCAAGTAAGAGAAATATAGAAAATCTATATGGGTAGGAGACCCGATTTTGGTACATTCACGTGTTTGCATAAAGAGTGGATTTAAAATGGAGTTTTGGGGGGGACGAGCAATGATATTCTGAGTATGGAAGATTGAAGGCATTGGTGTGGATATGTTGGTTGTTGTTTTGGAACTGTAATTTCATGGAGAATATTATGTGTGCATGGAAGTGATGAGCTTCTCGAAGTTCATCCAAGGAGCTGACGTTTTGGTTGCTGGGTAAATTTGTGTTGTCGTTGTAGAATTCCTAAAGTCCAAGCAAGTCAATTTCATGTATATTCTGTGTTGAAAGATCTGGAGGGGAGTGGAAAGGCTCAAGGGACTTTGAGCAGTGACGGGGAATTCCATCCATTGGGTTGTGCAGGTTGAGGGAAAGTTTTTTGGTGGACTGGAATTAATTGAGAATTTGACTATTGAAAGAGGGTCATTAACCATCCTTAGGGACCTCCGTCTTTTTTGGATTCATAGCCCCAACTTGGGGGTGTCTTGTTGTTGAGAACTAGAACAACAAGGCTACAGTTGGGAGGAACGTCCATCCTCTACAACGAGTTGCTCATTTCATTAAGATAAGTCTTCCTTTGTGTTGTGGTTTTCCATGTTAATTGTTGATATAAGTGTTGCACAATTTATTCCGAGTCATATTTGGCTATTGTTGCTTACTGAAAATAGGAAAATGCACTCATGTCTCTATTTCATGGTTGAATGTTGTTGTATGATAATTGTTGTTGTGTACAATAAGAGTAGTTGCATTTATGTTTTTATAGAACATGTACAACCAAGTGAACTTGTATTTTATGTTGTAAGTTAATTTCCCCATTTTACATTGGTATCGAAAATTTTATTGGGTCATTTTAGTAGTGATGTGACCCAGCTGGGGTTGGGTACATTACACTTATCTTATAATGTTGTTATGGTGGAATGATTCATTTTTCATTTGTGGGATTTTTCTAGGTGATATAACATACTGATGTAACATTTTCTAAACATCACATGAGGGGAATTTGTTTAATGATGTTAGTACCCTCATCGATGTGTTACTTTCTAAAGTTTGAGTTAGACGGGGGATATTACATATTATTTGATGATGATCTAACATTTTCCCTAAGTTTGGATGATGACTTTTGATGTAATAATCCCTTGGTTGTGGTGCACCTTAAGTTGGGATTTATGTTTTGTGGTTATCATGGGGGGGGTTTACTAGGGAGAACATCTTTTATTTACAAGGTACAACACTTTGTTAGAGTGCACCCCTCATTGGAACATATGTTCATGGTGATTTAATGTGTTGGTGATTGATTGGAGGGGGACTATGGTTATATTTGAGCTTTAACCTTTGTGCACACATATTGAGGTTGATTTAACCATTCAATGGTTAAATTAATCTAATTGATCCAAATTAAGGTTAATAGCTTGGGTGCCCTACTTCATTGGTTTCTTTTTCAGATTTGAAGGGATTAGCTAGAGGTGGTTATGGATGATTGTTATTTGGAGGTGTGTGGCATACTTGGAGGGCCACACATGTGGCACATTAAATGCATTTACTTGGCCATATTACTATATTTGGGCATATCCTTGGAGAGTGAACTTATGGAGAACTTTCTTGCTATACTTGGAGGTGTATATTTGTTTATTTCATGGAGTTTTGACATGGTCAAAACCCTAATTTTCCCTTATCTCCGTTGATTTGTTTTGTTGGAGGTTCCCCATTAACTATTTTGGGGTTTGACTACTTCATCTTGCACATTCATCCATGGAATTGGTTGCCTTGTGATTTACAAATGTGGCCTTGGTTGCATACTTGTTGTGGACCACTTTCTATTTTTGGAGGTTGGCTATGGAGGAATATTTTATTGTTATATCTCTCATGCACCTTGGAGAGCGTGCTTTGTGATCCCGTGGACCCTTGAGCACATCCTCCTATATTGAAGAGTGGTTTATTATATTTTGCATGCATCTATTCTTGGAGAGTGAATTCTATATGGACACATTTAACATTTGATATGATATAATACCTATTTCTGGATGGTGCATCCTTTCTTGGAGGTTATTGTTGCGTGTTTCCTTATTTTGGATGAGGGTGGTCTCTCTTGAAAAGACTAGTGTTGTCCACATGTCTTGATAGCATCAACCATGGATCTAACTACTCCAATATTTTACTATTTTTTTACCTATCATGGAGTTAGTTAGAAAGATAATATATTTTATTTGTATGAGAGACTTAAATCACTCTACATAAAGAGGAATTTCTCTCCATTTAATTTATAATTGGCAATTGGAGATTTAGGAGTTAGAGAAGTGATAAAGTATCAAGATTAGGAATTGAATCTTGATGGAGCTTCTTTGTACTACCATTTTTGAAGACTAATGGAAGATAAAGGTATTGATCCACTTTGATGTATGCTCTTCAATTTGTCGTTCATGTTATTGTAGATTCTTCTTGTTGTCATTATTTTATAAAGGCTTAGTGGTGAATTTATTCATCTGGGAATAAAGCAATTTGAGGAGGTTCTCCATTTCACTTTATTCGTTGTTTTTATTTATGCACGTGTTCTCCTTTATTCTATCAACTAAGTTGCATATTTGGAAGCATATTACAACCATAAAACAACACCTTTATAATTTGGTTGATGAGTAGCAATGTTATAACCCTCCAATACTAGTTTTCTACAAAACATTTCCAACAAATACTTAAGGTTCAAATGTATCACATTAGGCCCTTTTTACCTTAAGTACACACCTTAAAGATGAATGTAGATCAAATAGTTTCTTCATCTACTAATTGGTGGAATATGGTAAACATGCATCTTCTACCACATAACCTACTTCAAAGTAGTTGTTTGTGACACACCAGTTCTCTCATTTATCCAATGCCTTATGAATCCATTAGCCATGATAGATAAGCACCGGTTTCCTTCCATCTCTTTTCATTCTTTGTTTTTGTCCTTCATTTTTTTTATCTTGTCATTATCACATTTCCATTGCCATCCTATTTCATATAATATAACTACCACCCATTTTGTTTATGCTAACTCTTCATTAAATCACCTTGTGCCCCTATTCTATAGCCTAGCAATCCTACCTTTTAAGGAAGCCCCTCTTGAGTTGGAGAAGAGATAACCTAAAGAGAGAGGAACAACTACTGAGGTGATAGTGGGTAGACTTCATGAGTTGCACAAACTAGCTCTTTGATGATTGGGACTTTGAATCACGTGGGGGGTGATAGATTTTGTTGTAACACCTAGCATTGCAAGAGGAGGACAATATTGAACAAAATGGGAGGCAAAGTATACTATAAAAAAAGACTATTGTATAAAATGCACAACTTTTTTTACAAGTTGTGCATACCACAAGGAGACAACAGGGTACGACTATTGAGAGAAGCCTATACCTTGAGGGTAGATTGGTCATTTTGGGGTTAGGAAAATTGTTGCAAACTTGCAAAGGTCTATGTATTGGCCAAAAATGCAAGTAGACGTTTCAAAGTTTAATTGAGAATGTACTCTTTGCAGCGCAAGAAAACCAAGTAATCAAAAAATGAGACTGTGTGTTCCATTACCAATACCTAGTTGGCCTTGGGAGAGTATCTCTATAGACTTCTTAGGTGATTGTGACAACAATTTCAATATTTGCACGTTTCCCTCTGCAATGCACAACATTTTTTGAGCTCTTTGCAGTTTCTATTTCCTTGACCCCCCCTGGTGGAATGACCATGGATGTCTTTGTGATGGTAGAGTTAACAATGGGCATATCCTATTCATTAGTGCTTTCAGTAAGTTTCGAAGGAGGATTAAGTGTCTCAAAGAATTTTCCCATATCTTTGGTAGAGTTTCTCAATGATTGACTTTTTATTTGGGTAATGTCGAGCTTGTACACTCTTCTTTAACCCCATCAGTAGTGTTATCAAACATGGGGTTGACACTATCCATCATTTTCCATGGATCCCATATGTTTGCAATTACAAGAAAATGCTCAAATTACGCTACCAAACCTTTAACATGAGGTCAAGCAAGGAGAAGCCTAGAACGAAAAATTAAAACTTGGAAATAGAACAAGAAATGGCATATTCTTAGACATAATAGAAAGAAAAGGAAAAATAATGTTATCGAACATGTCTGAGAAAAATTAATCCCTTAAAAATGAATCAAGAACTGAAGGCAAAAGAATGTTTGCAGACAAAATAACTGAAGCTTAAATTGTTAAAATGAAGCAAAGAAATGAATACAATTGATGCAGGTTTAACGTCTGTGTACACAGGGTGTCACACTTTCCTAGCTTGTAAGTCGTTAAGGACTAGAACACAGATAAGAACGCTTCAATTCGTGAAAGCTAGACTCTAATTAGAAAAAAATTTTGATTCCTCTCTTCCATGGTAAGGTTTTTGTCTTTGAATCGTAGTTCTCATATTTCTTTATATTTAAATAATAATAAATCATTAAATATAAATAATAATATAGAAAAGCATTTTTAGCTGCAGAAGAATTTGAGAGCTGTGAAATTTCAAAGCGCTAGAGTATCAGAGGGCATGGGATCATAAAGACATGCATTATCTACCCATTTATTTATCTATCATTATTATTAATACGTTATAAAAGTGGTATAGTTCGCATGACAACCTCCTCATGAATAGACTTGGAAAAAGTGAAGTGACATATATCATGGGCATCCTTTAAACCAGGCACGAGCCGACGTGATGATAAGATGAAGAAGAAATAATGGTGTTAGATGGAAGAGTAGGACGACTGCAACACCCATGTTTCCCCCAACTTGTAATTAATCATTAATTAGGGTTACCATGTTGTGGCATGGGAACAGTGTAAATGTATTATTGTTTAAGTTGCCAATAATTGACTGTGGGGGTGAAGCCTTGAAAGTACTCACCATGATATCACTAGAGGAAAGAATGTGAAAACTATAAGAGAGGGTTCATTATATCAAATAACCCCAAATTTCCCTTTGATGAGGATAATAAACCTCCTTCGGATCCCAAGGAGAGAAATAAGTTAATGAAGAAAGGACCAATGGTTGAATTATCAACCACCCCCATGAATGGAAGCATGGTCTAGCTGCAGAAGGTTATCCCAAAGTACCACAAGGTCCTGCGAACCCAGAACAAACACATGGTTTCTTTCCTACAGAAGGAACCAAATAGGAGGAATGTGCGTGCAAGGCACGCAAGAGGATATGAAGAGAAGAGTGGAGAATGCGAGAAGCATTCCAGTAGGGAACGAGTCGAAGGTTGTGAGCTTGATGCTGAGGAAGCATATGATAAACCTCATCGAGGTCGTGATAGATGGAGAGATCTCTGAGAGTATGCAAAGAACGGGACCTGAGAAGAAGGCCGTGAGCTTGATGCTGAGGAAGCATCTGATAAACCTTGTAGAATATGCGGAAAAGAAAGGATCGATGAGAATTTGCATAAATTCCCTGGTGATATCATGGCTTGGCACAGGGGTGGCTAAAGCACTAAGAATGAATGCCTCTAAGCCTATGGTCAGGTGGAAGGACAAACACCCACAGTCAGTTAGTTGGCTACCACCTGTAATAGATAGGTAATCACATACCTTGTGTATTTAAGTGGTAAATGTGAATTAAAGTTGGATATCTTATGAATGTTGCAGGGATGAATATGTTTGCTTAATGATTATACTGTATTGCTTCAATTCTACCTAATTGTGTATTTAAGAAAATAAGAAATTCTCTGGCATGTACACGTAAATACCTGAGCCCTGTGGTGGCTCCAGTTAAAATAAATGAACTGTGAATTTGTCGACCTTGGGCATAGTTTCACGTGTGCATGTCGACACTCCCAGTCATTCTGAGTCACCTGGAGGAAGGAGTTTGTTAAGCTCATGAGAGGTAGTGCACGTATGCAAAGGCTCTCTGCGAGGCGGGCAAAGATCGAGAACCTCTTAAGTTCTAGAGTTGATGAATGGGCGCAAGGGGTGCGAAGGAGAATTCTTCTAAGTGTTAAGTTCAAGAGAAAGAGCGCAAAGCTCTTAATCCTTTCAGAGTTAACAAAGCTCACGAAGAATAGTGAAATTCAAGTATCGAAAGGGAAGGTTCCTTTGTTTGGAAGATAAATGAACGAGATTTGTTTGGGAAGAGCCAAGCTCTGTTGTGATCGTTGGATACGAGAAAGAGCGTGGGAGCTAATCCCTTGAGTCTTTCGAACTTCGCAAGTTCGGCGAATTGAGCGAGTTCGTCGTAAGGGAGGTAAAATCCCCAAAGTCCCGAAGTCTTGAACTTAATCTGGGCCTTAGATCTGAGGATGCCCGAGAGCCATCTCGATTGTCAGATCTATGAGGTAGTCAGTCCGACGTTGACCGCTTCGGGAGAATAGAGGCTTAGTAACGCAAAACCCCGAAAAACGAAGTAGCCATGGATGATTTTAGGAGCTAAATTTCGCTCATGGGCTAATTTTCCATGGTTTTTCCCCAAAAAAGATTTGTTATTCTAAAAATGATTCGCCCAAATTCTATAGGATAAAATTACTTTACCTCAAAAATCGCCAAAATTTTATACAAACTATATAAAATCCTTGGAAATTTGAATATTTTTACAAAAATATCGCAAAAAATTTATAGTTGGTATATGAAGGATTAGTAAGATTCGCCAAGGTTTCCACTTTTTAAAATAAATTTCCATCCTTAAAATCATCCCTGGAAGTAGCGAAGTAATGTGGACCGTGGATCTATGGATCCTTCGGGACCCCTCTCGACCGTTTGATCGAGGGAATGTGGGTATTACGTCGAGAGTATGTGGGGAGACATGTGTCGAGTGACGGGGTTATCAGGTGTCCCTCTCAGAGTGACACACATTGGGGTCGAAAGAACCCTGGAACGAAAGTTACGAGATGAAGAGACGAAGTAGATCGGAGCCATCCAAGCCAAAGGGACATGTGTCGTCAAATCCTACACTCCGGGTGAAATCACTCTGGGAGAAAATGGGATGTGTTGAAAAAGAACTCCAGAAGGTTGGAGAGATGGAGTTCATCTGAGTCGTCCGTTAGCTGAGGATATGTGTCAGTAGATCTTCCATTTCGGGAGATAGCCACCTCGGAGGAAAGTGGGGTCACACGAGTTGAGAACTCCCGAAGTAAATTAGGGTTGTCAAAATCCCTGAGTACAGACAACGTCGGATCGTGAACTTCGGAGGTTTGGCACTTCGGAGGATTTACGTGGTGGTCGTCTTGGCGTCTGGTCATATCTCGCAGACATATGCAAGTATAGGGGGATGAAAGAACCCGAAGAACTTGGGAGAGAATATCTACCATCTCCGAGCTCGTTTCGGGGCATGGACATTATGGCTGGAAAGCTCTGGGAAAGAAGAATGGAATAGAGACCCCAAATGAGGGTATTCATTCTCCTAAGAAGAGCGAAAATTTGAGTCCCCACCGTGGGTGTGTTACAACGATGTTGAAGAAGTCAAGTAAGTCTTCCATGTGTTTTTATCGATTTTTTTAATTATATTTTTCTTTTGTCCACCAAGTTTGACACTCATGGTTCTCCATCTGAAAGAAAATTATGGTTTTTTTTGTAGCAGAGTAATTATATCCCCTCTGAAACCTCAGGGGGGGAAAGTTAAATGTATGAACCACGAAAGAGAGGAATCATTAAACCATTGAGATAAGAAAGAAATAAATGAAAGGGCATGTTCTCAGACATATAAGCGAAAATCAAACCTTTAAAATCAAGCACGAAATTAAGGTAAAGGGGGCGGGGGGAGGGATTTCATGCATGCCGAATTAGGATGGAAGTCAGATCTGAGTCTTCCTGTTCATATCCAATTTGGATGCACTTGGCCATCTCTTGCTGACCATAAAGGAACTGAATCGAGCCATCATATCAGAGAGGACATCTACAGTGTAAAACTTTAAAAAGAATTAAGTACTCGAAGCAAAAGGTTGTTTCTTTATAAAGAGTCCAACAATGAAGGCAAAGAACGAGTATGAGGTAAATTAACAAATAACAACTAGGATATATGTTGGGTAAGGATAAAAATGACTAGGATATATGGTGTTTCTGCGTTATTTTTTGAAAGAGTATATAATCCACTTCCAAAAATTTGCAAGCTTTTACCATGGGCAATGCAAAATTGATCTGGATTTTATGAGCAGAACGAAATGAATACAGATTATTAACAGATTCTTAACACAAAATAACAGAGATACAGTAAAACTGGTTTTCTATTCAATAATGAAATAAGCTGAAATTGTAAAATGCAGCGGAAACAAGCTCGTTGGAATGGTGGCGACTTATCTTTGAGAAGAGATGTGATGATTGCGCTCATTCGCAAGAAGATGATTACAATGAGGCTCTGAAGGCCTTTTACAATAGACAGGAATGCCCAAAACCCTAGACATCCAAAAACCTAACCCTAGGAGATGAATGCGCCAAAAGTCACGTGGGCCCCGTTTGGGTAAGTTAGTACATTAACTTCCCAGGGTCGTAACTTTTGCATACGATCTCCATTTTAGGCGTATGATAGCCCGTTGGAAAGGTATCGTCAAGGAGATTCATTTTGGGGCCTCAATCATGCCATTGATTATCATTGCAAAGATCGATCCCGAAAAACCTTCATTTAGGCCCTCAAAATGGTCCCAGAAGTGAAAACTGCTAAAAATAGTAAATTGCCAAAATTGCCAGAAAATTGTTTTGAGCCAGTTGGAAAAGGTAGGTGGCCACCGATATCCATCTGGATAAAAAATAACCTTAATTTTTATCAATAGTTGCAGCTTGATATGTGCCTGAAGAAATTCAACTCTAAATAATTGAATTTAGGGTGCTTAAATTAAGAGATTAATCTCAAATTTTTCTTGTCTTCAGACATTTTTGTTTTCAGAATTTCCCTTAGGATAATGTTTGTCAAGGATGGCTAAATCAGTTGCTCTGTGAATGGAGTTTTAATGTATTTGGATAGGTTATTTAAGAAAGTTCTTAACATATTCCTTAGCAACATCTCAAATAATCTTTTCTTGAATAATTCTAGTCTCGGTTGTTTTTTTTAATGTCATGAAAATCACATGTGGCGATAGGGAACATAAAATGATATTTCAGGAAAATTTTAGCATAATATCGCCCAATATTAAAAATAGGGGAAAAATACTCCCAACAATAAAAAGATCATTTTTCTTAATCTGCAATTCTGGCACCATAAATCTTAATACAATGATTCTAATGCATTGAACTCTAGAAGGGTCAAAGCAAATTTTTCATTTTATGAATTTCAAACCCTAACATTCACAAAAATCAGGGCAACAGATCTTTTGCTAAATCAACCCTGGCATTTAACGAATTTCAAACCATAACATTAATGAATTTCAAACCCTAGCAATAACGACTTTAAAGACTTCAAAGCCTTTCCAATTACACCAACAAATTACTCAAAAAAGCCAAAATTGTAACATTAACCATTCGAAAAAGAAAACGAAAAACAATACAGATGTTCTAATGAACCAACAATGGCCGTAAAACATCTAGATCCACTATTCATAACCCTAACTAACACAAATAAGACGAAATTTTGATGCGAACGAATATCATACTCATGACATAAGCGATCGCCAAAGAAGAAACCTCGACCATTGCAAAAGAGACCTTGACGCTCTTCGCTCTGTGTTTGTCCAGGGCCAAGTCCAACGAAATTATGCCCACCCCACCGAGCAAGAACATAAACCGTGACAAGAGCCCCTCAATGATGTATTGCCCGTTCACTCTTCCTGAGAGAAAGACCACCAGTTTTATGTTCCCCGTGACAAGATCCTGCGCGGTCCCGATACCTCGACGATTACATCGTAGATGAAACCAAAGACCACCCAGAAATAGGTGGCCAAGACGAGGGAGAAGACAGTCATGGGCGAGGGTAGGGAAAATGATGGCACCTTCAGGCACATGCAAGGGACTCTGAGAGCGCTGTAAGGGAGCTTCAGGATGAGAAGGAATGGATCCATTGAAGATAACGATGATGATGAGTTTCCGATTGATGATGTCAAGCTCTGGTA
The DNA here is from genome assembly GCA_000966675.3 of Picea glauca. NCBI lineage: Eukaryota > Viridiplantae > Streptophyta > Pinopsida > Pinales > Pinaceae > Picea > Picea glauca. The sequence goes on along the minus strand of JZKD02S1023397.1, from coordinate 818,100 downwards.
ATGAAGCGGAACCTTTGTCGACATTTTTCCAGGGACCAAATTTTACTCAAAGATGGATTGCAGAAAGGCCGATCTGAGTGAGGATTTAAGGCTTTGTTGAGGAAATTGTCCTTGCCCTCGGTTAAAACATTGGTCATGTATGTGGTGACACGTTTGTGATGACATGCAACTTGGCACAAGAGTGCATCAACTGCAGCGTAACAGTAGCAAGTTCAAGGAGGCATCGCCCGCCACTGTAAGGGGGTCTAATTCGTAAGGATCTTTGTAAATTACTCTGTTTACCTTTTGTTTTTCTATTTGGCTTAGAAGTCCGTGTTTTACTGTAGGACGAAAAAATACTTTAATAAAAATCGTCTTCAAAGCTTACATTTAGGGGAAAAGGACGGGCTTTGTGAAATGGAAAAGAAAAGCAGTTGAAAACTAGAGGAAGGGAGACGATAGCCCAGAGATTTTCTGACTGTAAGGCCGAAATAGCAGAAGGAAGTATGCTATAATCTGCACCTGTGCACAGAGAAATACTAGCCAGTTTTGTCCCACTGTAAGCCTGTAACAGAAGATTGTAAGACGTAATCTGTTGTCAGCATTTACTCAGAGATTATATTATTGGGTGCTGTGGAGTTTTTAAACCCAAGAGGGTTTTCTCCACATAAATTTTCATGTACGAGTATATCCTGAGTTTCTGTACTCTGTTTCATCTCTGTTAGTATGCCGAGGTTGTTGGTTGCAGTTCATCAATGCCGACCTGTTGCAGAATGCTTTTGTCTTATTGATACGTACTCAGAAATCTGAACTTTATGCTCTGTATTTTTTGGTTCTTGGTCTTGCCAATTCCGCATTACTCCTTTGAATGCTTGTGTTTTTTTTTGGAATATAGAGAAATTGGTAATTCAATGGGGATTATTTCTGCTAAGCCTAGGTTCAAATCTAGCTGGCTGTCATTATCACATTTAGGCTAGTGCCTATCAGACTTATGACTTAACATTTAGGCTAGTGCCTATCAGACTTATAACTTAGCAAGGGTCAAAATCTCCTGTTAAAACTTCATGAAATCCATCCTCCTGAAATCCTTTGAGGTGGCTTTTACTCTTTTATCCTTCGAGGTGGCTTCTACTCTTTTAGCCTTATCACAATACTCTTTTAACCTTATCACAAGATGTCAACATGTCCACTTTATAAAAATTGAACCTGGGTGGAAAAAATAACAAACAAGCTAAAAACCACCCAAACTAAACAAGCTAAAAACCCTGAACACTCCTTTGAATGCTTGTTACACTCTTTTGAATGCTTGTTACACTCAAAAAAGCTAAAAACCCTGGACACTCCTAAGCTAAAAAAAACCCTGGACACTCCTTTGAATGCTTGTTACACTCTTTTGAATGCTTGTTACACTCAATACAAGCTAAAAACCCTGGACACTCCTTTCCACCCAAGCTAAAAACCCTGGACACTCATTTGAATGCTTGTTACATTCAAAACGAAGGAATATTGCAAGACATCAATTTCTGTTCTCGGCCACCATCCTTATTATCATTTTTTAATTTCAGATCAGTGTTTGAGCGTTTTACCCTTATCTCAAGTGCAATGTTTGAGCGTTTTACCCTTATCTCAAGTGGAAAAGTCCCAAGGGAGACGTTGGGCTAAATTCAACTAAGCTTAATCCAAAATATTGACAAGATACCTCTTCGACCATGACCAGTAATGGAAATGTTATTCAATTGATTTCACAACAATTTATGAGTTGTAATACATTGGTTTGTAAGATCTTTAAGCATGAAAGCATAAGAGTTAGTGTTTTTCCACGTATTGTGTAATGATATTTATGTGTAGAATGGATGTATTATATTTGAATGGAGTGTTTTTCCACGTCTTGTGTAATGATATTTGTGTGTACAATGGGTGTATTATATTTGAATGTATGTACATTTCCTTTTATGAGGTTAAGAAACTAGGTATGTAATCTGGTGAGTGTCAAACCACGTTGATAATACGTCGGTTATTTTGGGCGATTCATTCCACTACATAAAGTTGGCACATACAGATTTTGAACTGTCATTATTCTATATTCGCTAATGACATTGTATAAAAATACGGTTTTTCTACTATGCAGGATTCTGGTAAAACACTTGCCCAATTATTTGGGGAGATTCATTCCACTACATGATCTTGGCACACAAATATTTCAACATGAACTGTCATTATTCTATAATCCCTCATTCCCCAAAAAACATGTTTGTAAGTGTGCAGGATTATGCTAAACACTTTCCCATTAAAAGGGTTGATAGAAAAAGATCAAACATTCATTTATTGTACAAATATCTTGATATTTTAAAGTAGATGATTCCAATAACATCACAAGGTCAAAATACTACGAAATTTTGGGGCACATTATCAAATTTAATTTCAGTGTCTTTGAGAAGGTTAACTGCAAGGTCAACTTCAAAGTGTGGGTCCTAATACAACTATTTGTTGGAGAATGGTTGCTCCATGTTTAATACAATCAAGTTTCAATGTACAAATGAGTTATATCTATTCCCTAAACAATGTCAACATATCAGGGCCTAGAGGTATTCCCTAAACAATTTCAACATATCAGGGGAAGCTCTGCCCTAGAGGTATTCAAGTAGTTCACTGGAGAGTGGAGAGTGATTATTACTCTGAGTATTCCCTAAACAATGTCAACATATCAGGGGAAGGTCTGCCCTAGAGGTGGTATTCAAGTAGTTCACTGGAGAGTGGAGAGTGATTATTACTCTGAATTTTGGAAAGCATATCAGAGGAAGGTCTTCCCCAGAGGTATTCAAGTAGTTCATTGAGATATTCAAGTAGTTCATTGGAGAGTAGAGAGTGATTATTACTCTGAATTTGGAAAACATATCAGGGGAAGGTATGCCCTAGAGGTATTCAAGGAGAGTGGAGAGTGATTATTACTCTGAATTTTGGAAAATATATCAGAGGAAGGTCTTCCCCAGAGGTATTCAAGTAGTTCATTGGAGAGTAGAGAGTGATTATTACTCTGAATTTGGAAAACATATCAGGGGAAGGTATACCCTAGAGGTATTCAAGTAGTTCATTGGAGAGTGGAGAGTGATTATTACTTTGAACTTGGAAAACATTATGGACAAACAATATATACCCCACATCACAGAAGAGAATTTAATGTTTGAAGAGAATTTAATGTTTTATTGCTGAGATATATATGGTCTGATCTAATATCGTCTTCGTCTGATCTAATATCGTCTTCGTCTGATCTAAAAGTGTTTTTAAATCGAATGGTATATATTCCAACATGAATGGTATATATTCCAACATATATAGAGAATTTAATGTTTGAAGAGAATTTAATGTTTTATTGTTAAGATATATATGATCTGATCTAATATCCTCTGATCTAAAAGTGTTTTTAAATCGAATGATATATATTCCAACATATAAAGCATTAAATGCTGTGCATACAACAAAATTATACACCTAAAACAACATTATAAAACAACATTATACACTATACACCTAACAACAGTGCATTCTGCTGCATTTAATGTTGTTGTTGCATTCTGCTGCATTTAATGTTGTTGTTGCAGTAGTGAATTTAATGTTTTTTCCATGATGTAAGCCAATGGAAGTGACTACTTTTGAGTTAGGGAAAAAATTAAGAATCTGGCCAGCAGCATCATAAAATGCATTGATGCTGGTTGCATAATGTTTGCCCCAACTAAGCCAGTTGGAAGTGACTACTTTGAGTTAGGGAAAAAATTAAAAATCTGGCCAGCAGCATCATAAAATGCATTGATGCTGGTTGCATAATGTTTGCCCCAACTCAGGCAGTTGGAAGTGACTACTTCCAGTTGGGGCAAAAATTAAGAATCCCACCAGCTGCATCATAAAATGCACTGCTGTTGAGTGCATAATATTTGCCCCAACTCAGAGCATTCACTCCCCATGCTAATAACATAAGCATTAAAAGCACTACTATTGGGTGCATATGGATGGAGAGTTGGTGATCTCCTTGCAGCTTGTGGCTGAAGTAATGACAATGGCCTGATCAAATCCACCAGTTGCTTAAGTAATGGCAATTGCTTCAACAAATCCCAAAATAGCAGTTCTTAAGATGAACCTTGTTATCATCAAATCCACCAGTTGCTCAAGTAATGGCAATTGCTTCAACAAATCCAAAAATAGCAGTTCCTAAGATGAACCTTGTTATCATCAAATCCACCAGTTGCTTAAGTATTGGCAATTGCTTCAACAAATCCAAAAATAGCAGTTCCTAAGATGAACCTTGTTATCATCAAATCCACCAGTTGCTCAAGTAATGGCAATTGCTTCAACAAATCCAAAAATAGTAGTTCCTAAGATGAATCTTGTTATCATCAAATCCACCAGTTGCTTAAGTAATGGCAATTGCTTCAACAAATCCAAAAATAGCAGTTCCTAAGATGAACCTTGTTATCATCATTGTTTGGTTTCTGAATATGGCCTGTAGAGAAATTGAAAGTACTTGAAGTTTTAAATGATATAGCTTGTAGAGAAATTGAAAGTATTTAAAGTTTATTTAAAGCTTTGCTTTAAATTCAGTTATTAATACTTTCAAATAAAAAACTCAGTTAAGTAAAAAAATTATTATTAATATTATTGATAAAATATGGTACATAATTAAGATACGTCAGACCAATATTATTGGTAAAAAAATTAAGAGTGGGATGTATTAGTAAAAAAAATTTAAGAGTACGATTGACATAGCAAGAACCGACTTACCTAAATCTTTCGATTGCGTTTATTGTTTCTGATTTAAAACATCGAAAGATTCTTTTCACATATTTATAAATACTTAATTTTTAAACCAAAATCCGTAAAATCATCAAATATCATTTTTTCATACACATAAAATTATGAAGCTATATATATTTATTAGCCTTTGGCATCAATCTCAATTGTATTTTTGTAAAACTCTATATAATTCTGATAAAAAATAATACAAGATTATAGTATGAATCTTAAAATATCATTTAGGGAAAGATACAAACAAAAACAGTAGCAGATGCATTAATTCTGTTTACACCAGATGGAGATTTGCATGGCACCAAGCTCCAAACAAAAGGATATCCATTCTTAATATGCCGTCCTGGTGAGAATATAGATGGCATATATTATTCCTGGCAAGTACCCCAGTACAGTCAGCAGCAGACATATCCAGAATTCAGCCTGATACAATACAATACAACAACAAACTCATCAGTTATAATTAATAATGATGAATACAACATTTATGCAGGAATAAAAAACTTAAAATGGAGATTGAAGGATTGTCAGGTACTCACTCGGCACTCGTATCTGAGAAAGACTCCCAAAGGAGGCAGAAGTATGGCCAACAAGATGTCTACGAAGGTTGCAGTACCGTGCCTCATGATGATGATGATATAAACTTAATACTGTGAATCTTATTATTTGGATCACAAAGATAATATGCCCAAACAACCCACAGAACCAATTTTCCAATCTAATTCCTAATGGTGAAAGACCTCCACAGGTTCCTCTACTTAAATGCGATTTACAACCGACTCTCAAGTGCAGAAGCCCCATCACGAGGCACGTGTCGTTTGCTTGCAGCTGACTGGAAAGAAATAGACGCTGGCATATGTTCTTTGCGTGCAGCTGAGGTTTACTTTAAAAAGATTTAGAATATTTATCGTGCCACCATGGTGGATACATTGAAACCCAGCGGTATTAGGTCGTCCACCATTAAAAACTGGGAGCACGACTTTCTGAAAATTTCGACTGCACCAACATTATCTTTCATCTGTGGCGGTACACGGAATTCCAGAGTAAACGTGGCGTTCTATAAATCAAAGCCGTTATTGTTTATGTTTACAAATAAAACTGTAGCATGTGGGGAGCAATCAAATACAGCTTCCTTTCGCAATCTTCTCATTTCTTTTGACCGTTAAGTCGGTCGATTCTCCAAATATCTTGAACTCATTGGTGGTCGCTGGAGTAGCGCGGCCGATGACAGGTTGCACTGAATCCAGTGATGGAGATTTATTTACCATCAACAATGCAACACCTATTAAGTTGTAAGTAATTATGCCGAGGGCATCTATACTCTAAGACTTGTCCTGGTCTAAATATTCTAAGACTTATTCTAAATATTTAATATTTTAAGT
>JZKD02S1023397.1:791874-811917 GCA_000966675.3 Picea glauca | reverse complement strand
TCTTAACTTTGAGTAATTATTTCTGTGAAATGTTTTATGGATTTTTTTATCATGTTGAATTTATTTCTATATTCAAAACTAGATTTTAAATATCAGAAAATAATAATTTCATACAAATTATATAGAAAAATTCCAATAAAAAAAACCAATTAAACAATACTCTCTGCAACTTTCTTGGCAATCTGTTGAAGGACTTCGCAAAATCTTATCACCTAATCTCTTGAAGGAAGGAATTTTTTTAAGTCCAAAACTTTTGTCGTTCAACCTTGTCGTCCATACCATTACAACTGGTTATGGAAATAGCCAACGATCTGTCCGTCTTCGACGTGTTGTTGTCCACCGCCTATCCCATCTCCATTTCCTCTTCCTCTTAATCCTCCACCGCCACTAATTCGTCCTCCTGACCTCCTCTGCGTTCGATGAAGTTGTCTCTATGCTTTATAGATGAGATGGTGCGATGAAGCCAAAGTAATTGTAATCGCATCAAATAGAGTATAATTTTAAATATGTACAATATTGTTGTACATTGTTAAATTTATCATTACATGTTTTTATTCTTGTTAAAACTTTCTATCATTTTAATATATATATATATATATATATATATATATATATATATATATATATATACTAAATGTGTAATTATAAATACAAGATTTTTTTTATGTTTGAATTGATTGAGGTTATAATTTTTAGTAGAAATATTGGTGATCAAGTTAATGTAGATAGAGTAGATGGAGATGAAATTGATGTTATGGAGGAAAATGATAAGAATATAATTGTGAATGATGGGATAAATAAATTGATATATGACATATTTGTTCTAGTGGATGAGGACACACCCATGGATGATAACTTTGATGATATTCGTTGAGTATCTATTATTGACAAGGCATGTAAGCCACTATATGAAGTCTCAAAGACAAGTTTTCTATTTCCTATTTTATTTTTGGTGAACTTAAAGATATTGAACAATGTATCAAACATCCATCTCACACAAATCTTAAGGTATGTAATATAACTCTTCATATATGAATGAGCACCTAAGGTTTTTATATGACACTTGATCTTGGACGATATAGTTTCCCAACCTCGTGAACAAGCTACGGTGATAACCTTCCCCTTAGGGCTTTGATGAGACCTTCAGGTAGTGATTCTATAGCGGGGGATGCACATTACATACTTGATTTTCCACCCTTTTGATGCTCCAGTATATCGATCCAACAAGGACCTTCTCGCGCATTCTCTTTTAGAAATTATGGCCTAAGTTACTATTTTTGGAGAGGGGCGCTTTGGCTAAACGAGTCTTATTTCATGATGCTAGCTCCCTACACTTTCCATATGGTTGGTGTCCATTATAGTCGAGTTTGTGCCTACTCAACCCTTCTCTTACCTTTAACCTAACGGGGTTGGGACTCTGACCTTGAAGCATCCATGCCAGAGAGAAGTCACCCAACCCTTACATACACATTTGACCCTCCTTTGTATGTTAAGGTAGGGTTATCCCCAACCAAGACCTTCACACACATTCTCATATATAGATAAAATAAATCCTTTCATATGTTTTTTTTTTTTTTACAAGGTCGCCTTCCTTTGCTAGCTCCCTAAACACTTATCCCCTGTATGTTGCCCAGACTAGCAGGGTTTGGACTCTGACCTTGGCACTTTGATGTCGGGAGGCAACATAACCTTACTTAGACATTTTTCCAACCTTAGGGAGCTCTGGTATATTGCCACAAGAACTTCGTGTGCATTCTATTATATACATAATGGCCTCTAAGACGCTTTGGCTCTGTACGCCTTCCTTGGATTGGATGGTTAATCCCTTCGGGTATAGGGATTGATATACTTTCTTTATATATTTTATCCAGGAAAATAGATAAAGGTAGATTCCAAACAACCCCTTATCGTGCATCCTGTTATAGAAATTAGAGCTTTTCACATGCTTTTTCTCCACGAGTCTTCTCCTGAGGGAGATGGTTTTTACCTAACCCCTCGTACCGAAAGAGTAGTGGGATGGTTAATTTCTCCCTGTACCATATTGTTTCAGGTTGTAGATCATTGTAGTGTTGGAAACCATACCATAAGAGTAGGATTCCAATCCCTTTGTTGGTTGTTGTCCATTGGGATAAACCTAACCCTGTATGATTACCCTATCTCACCTAAGCCCGAGATTCAACCTATACGAGTCTGAGTCTCACCCAAGGACGAGATCAATACATGTACGAGTCTTTTCTCACCTCATACAAGCTTAGTTTCTAGCTCCTTTATCCATTTAAGAGTCTTTATACCACCTAATACAGGTATCTATAGTTCAAAGCTATTTAAGAGAACGTATCTATAGGTGTCGTCTCCTTAAGATAAATTACCATATAGGTGTCGGTTGCATTATAGCTCATACGATATTGGGGCCCAGAATTCTTGTACAACCATAAATAGGTTATACTAAATGAAAACAAGTTTATATAGTCTTGACTTAGGATACATTCTTATATTAATGCTAGGATCCAAACACCTCGAGACAGATCCATGCATAGGTAAGGAAGAAAGGAAATGGGTTAGACAATAATAGGTATTTGACCACCTCATGCAAGTATAGGTGTCGGCTCCTTAACAACTACCTCTACATTTGGTGCCAGCTCCTTAGCTCCTTGTACGATACTTATGTTCCAATTAATAGGCATAGAACCCGTACGAGAATACTTAGTTGTCGAATACATAGCTTGCTTCCTGTACTATAGATAGAGGTTTTGGTTGGGTAACATAAACTAGTACGAACAGGAGTTCTAGGATGGGATTCACCTGATCCTGTACGATTAGTTCTTGCCGGCTCATGTACCTCTAATTGTCGGCTCATTATAGCTCCCAATAACACGACTATGTAAGAGTTACCTGTAAAACATGATTAGATAAATAAACAAACCTGGAGCTCCTACACATGGATGCTCGCATAGATAAAGATAAAGAGAGAATATCCCAATGATACTAGCTTAGCCAAACACCTTGAACTCTCAAACCGGGTTGTTAGCCAAATTCCTAGGGATGCTATACAGTCTTTATCCTTACCTATGCTAATACACTACACAGTAGTCGGGATAAACTGGGTTAGGTGTCAACTCATAATAGCTACTGTACATATTGCTATTGGTGTCGGCTTAGAACTACCTATACTACATTTATTAGTTCTCCTTATGCTTGGTTAACCCCACGAAATGAGGGATACTAGTTTTTATCTAATCGAAGGGAGTGATGTTGCCAAACGAAGTGAGCGATTACAAGTGGTTTATGCCAAACGAAGTGAGGTATTTACTATGACTGAACCAGACCTCATGTTAGCTAGCTGGACGTGTTGGTCAAACTATACACTAGGATGATGGGCTGATCATATTTGAACCAGTCCTCATGCTGCTCATGGGCTGGTAAACCTCCTAAGTGTTGGGCTGGTAAGCATCCATACCTCATGCTAGTTGGTGGGGTGGTGATCCGAATTATTTTCGGCACGAAATGAGAACGAAGATATAATAAAGAAATGTACATAGATGTATCATATATCCAATAACATAACAGAAATATATCATAGATGCAACCATAAACACAGAGATACAATAATACACAATTGCTACTAATGAGTGAAAATGTACAAAGACTATAAAAAAATAGAGTGAAAGACTCGCTAGAATGGTGGAAGCTTATATCTCAGAAGAGATGTGACTGCTACTCACATTCACAAGAAGATGATTTACAATGAGGCTCTAAAGACATTTTTTAACATAAAGAGAAACAAAAACCCTAACCTCGGAAGGTGAAAAGCCAATAGTTTTGTGGACCCCGTTTTGGGTAGTTTGGTGTATCAACTTCTCAGGGGCGTAAATTTTGCATACGACCTCCGTTTTAGACGCACGATAGCTCGTTGGAAAGGTCTATCCGAGGACTACACATGTTGTCGCTAGACCATAGTTTGACTATGGCGAGCCCTAAAAACGTTGTTTAGGGCCTCAAAACGGTCCTAGAAGTTTGGGACCCAAAAATTAGGAATAAAACTGCCAAAATGAGCAAGTTAGAATAGGTGGTTGGACACCGATATCCACCTGGATCAATCCTCCTTCCTTAGGAAACAATGGTATCCATTGCGTTGAGTTCTTGGGGGAGAGGGGAAGGCGATTGTTGTAACTGAATCTTGGTGCGTTGCTTGCCTTGTTGGAGACGTCACGCTGCTTGGTTTGTGGAAGGCTGTCACAAACTTGTTGCTGGAGGGGTTGAATTTGTTTGCAGAATGAATATTTGTGCTTTGCTACAATCTTGTAGACCTTATTTTGTTGGATAAAAGGTGCTTGGGCCGAGGCTGTCGTGGTTGTATTGTTCTTCTGTTCACTTTTTGAACATCTTGTGAAGAAGCTAAATTTTGTAGTATGAGATACTTCCTTGTGACACTGTTTAGGTGGGACAATAGTCGGAATTAACTTTGGTATCTTGTAGAGATGATATCCCAGAGTAACAATGACATGACGGGGTCGAGACTCATAAATAGCATGGCACTTCCACATATATGGCTGGCCCAAGAGAACATCACAGACATCCGGCATGGCAACATCAAATAATAGCTCATCCTTGAAGGGATGGATGTCGTATGACAATCAACATTGCCAACTGACATGAAGATCTCGTCCCTGGTGAAGCCACCTGATGTTGTATGGTTGTGGGTGTGTTGTTGTCGACAATCCCAACTATTTGACGACCTCTGCTGAGATGAGGTTCTTTTGGCTTCCGCTATCAACAATAAAATGTAGTGGGATCCCCTTCACCCACATCTGTGAATGAAAAAGGTGCTCCCCCTCTTCAGGATTTTTTGGTTCTCCTGGTTGAATTGTTGCGGCCGTGACAAAAAAAAATGGGGTCTGCGTCGATGATTTGTCTCTACCAATATTTTACGAATCAGATTCTGAATCAAGGTTCGACTCCTTGTCTTTGATCTCGACCACCAATGATTGTTTTGAGCGACATTCATCAGTGTTGTGCCACGGGCTTTTGTGGAAATCACACCACTTTCCAGTGTCCTTCGTCTTCCCATGACCCTTCTTTTCTTGTGGCTTGGATTGGTTTTCGGGAGGTTTTTTGTTAGGGTCGTCTTTATCATACTTTTGTTGTTGTGGATTTGCAGACCCGAACTCTCGCTTGTTCTGGTGCCTAAATTTCTACTCAATTTTGACAACATATTGATAGGAAACTCCTAGTGATTAGATGTCTAGGAAATCCATTTCGGTTTGGATGTACATATTCCAAGCCTCGCCGTATTTCAGAACCAGATGTCATTTAGAGTCTTTGATACCCAACTTGGTGCGCAATGTATGGAAATTGTTTGTGAACTCCGATACTGTTTGGCCCCTCTCTTGCCGCATTGTGGTCAATCTCATGTACTAGTCTTCATAGTTTCCAATGAGGTAATATTGTTCCTTGACCACATCCACAAAAAAATCCCAAGTGGGCTCGACCCCATATATTCCAGACTCCTTTGTGGAACTGTGCTCCTAGTTAGTTTCCCACCAATGTTTGACATGGGGGAGAGCCTTAAGGAGTGCGAACGTGATCTTTTCCCTGTCGAAAAAATGGTGAACAAAGAAATAACCTTCTAGCATATTTAACCATTTGTCTAGGGCATCCACATCTATTTTACCTTCAAATATGGGAATATCAAAATTACCCTGTACCTTGAAAGGAGAGGTTCTTCCAAAGTGGTTGTTTGATGAATATGTGTCCGCTGCTATCAACAAGTGTTGAAGGGTATGGGCAAAATTATCCATCATTTTATCCCTCTGTCACGTGAGAGATTTCTCAAGCAACAAATTTATAGAATCTTCTTCTTCGTTTTTTTTCTTTTCTTCCGCCATGGAGGGTTTCTTGGGCATGCGAGAGCGATTGTCCTCAACAGAGACAAGCTCGAGACCCAACTTGCTATACTCATATCTTGTCGGGGACATGCAATTACAAACTATCAAGAGGAACCTTCTTTGATATCACTGATTCGGATTATTTTCGACACGAAATGAGAGCGGAGATATAATAAAGAAATGTACAGAGATGTATCAGAGATCCAACAATATAACATAAATATATACAGAGATGCAACCATAAACACAGAGATACAATAATACACAATTGTTATTAATGAGTGAAAATATACAAAGACTGTCAAAGTACAGAGTGAAAGACTCGCTAGAATGGTGCAAACTTATCTTTGAGAATAGATGTGACCGTTACTCGCATTCACAAGAAGATGATTTACAATGAAGTTCTAAAGGCCTTTTTTAACATAAATAGAAGCAAAAACCCTAACCTCGGAAGGTGAAATGCCAACAATTTTGTGGACCTCATTTTGGGTAGTTTGGTGTATCAACTTCCCAGGGGCATAACTTTTGCATATGACCTATGTTTTAAGCACACATAGCCCGTTGGAAAGGTCTATCTGAGGACTACACATGTTGCCATCAAGTTTCATTTTAGTCTATATTTTGATTGTGGCAAGCCCTAAAAATGTTGTTTAGTGCCTTGAAACGGCCTCAGAATTTTGGGACCCAAAAACTAGTATTAAAACTTCCAAACTGAAACTACCAAAATGAGGCAGTTGGAATAGGTGGGTGGCCACCGATATCCACCTGGATTAGGTGGTCATCGTCTCGACCTCGTACTAGTTGAGTTGTTGAGCTAGTCATCATCTCAAACTATTTTGATGGGTTAATCTACCTCACCTACAAGCAAGCATACCTACCCTACCTCTTGACTGATTAGACTAAATTAGAGGTGGTCATCTTCATCACTATGGTTTGGTTATCCTCACCAACTAGTTCGCTGGGAAACCTCCTAAGATAGTGGGCTGGGAAACCTCCTACTACTATTACCTTGGACTGATACTTGGACTAATACTATCACTAGGAAGAACCTATCCATGCAAACCATTGAGCACTGACCCAAGAAAGTAGCACAACTGAACCTATTGCTCGCTGACCATACCCGTGCGAAGTTGAACCTTGTCTACCCATCAATTGTCCAATTAAACCTGGTCTAATCAAAGTCACCCACCTACCTCTTCTCTCATACCCATTGCTCACTAACTACTCCTACCAATAAATATTGGGTGAAGCTTATAAAACACTAGGTGAATCTAGTGATTGCTATACTAATATCACGGTTAACCTATATCCATAAACTACTAGACGAGGTATACTACTATCCAGGAAGGAGAAGTTCCACCTTGGCTATAGGTGAATCAATCTATAAGGTAGTAAGAACTACTTGGAAGCTGTGGATATTGATTTTTCCAAGGGATATTTATCAAGGACAGGGATGGGATTGTATACATATTTTTTCCCTTTCAATTTCTCATTCCATTCGAAACTTACTCAAAAAAATCTCATTAGTGCTAAAGGAATCATAATATCTTTCCCTCAAAGAGTGATTGAGGCCCCAATTTACTATATGTCCTCGTTTAATGGGGGAACTAAGCCAACCTTCCCAATGGGATTGAACCAAACACTGTTGCTTGGAGTCAATGGCTTGAACAAAACATGGGAGCTTACAAACCATGGCTTGTATCAATAACCACAAACCAAGATACTTCACGAAGGCAGAGGATGTGCATTACATACATGTTTTTTCACCTGATCTGGTATATATCTATTCTATAGAAGTCAATGAGATCACGTGCTGAGAATCAGGTCCACTACTAGGTAGTCTGCATACCCTTCCTTCCCATATTGATAGTTGTACCTATATTGATAGTAGTATACCACTAATGGTTCAGGGAATAGGGAGTTTGTGTACCCTTCCTTCCTTTATTGATAGTTGTACCCATACTCTAGTATACCATTAATTCTTAGGGCGATTGGTTCGGGGGAATAAACCTACCCCTAAGCACTAGCTATCACCGTTCGATATCAAGCATCGATCAAGTAGGGAAGACAAAGTCTGAAGGGAGGGTATTTCGGGAAATTCTAGCACACAATGTTGTGGTTGAATGCTCTAGGTTGTTTTTTACAATAATGATTTTATCATAGCATTTCATTTTTCTCATTTGTTATATAATTTCTTATATATACAAGGTAATAAATGTGTACATTTTCAAATCATTAGGTAAGTATTGAATTAAAGATGTGGATATGTATATTGAACCTCTTATTGATAAAATTTTAAAGTTGTGTGCTAGCATCACTATGTATGACATATCCAAATTAGTAGGGAAAAAACAATTTCAATTCCACAAAATGCTTACATAAAAAATTCATGATGCCCTAGGGTTAACACATTTTTTGGTATGTAAATACTAACACTTTAACAATACCATTAGACAAAATTTGAGGTCTAAAATGGGCCTCCTAAGGAAAACAATAAAACAATAGTTAAAATAACAATTATTAATTTTCAAAAGGAAAGAAAGAAAACTATTTTTTTTTTATTGTATTTTCAACTTATCATTAAACATATTTTTTTCATGTACTTCCAATTTATCTCATTATGGGTCTCTCAAAAGTATGCAGAGTGGGTACTTGTTCGATGCAAGATTTAATTTCTCATGCATGAGTGTCTACACTTTCCTATAAAGAGATAAGTCGAAAATACAATTAAAAAGACACCTTGTTACTCATAATTGGGGTGATCATCTTCTACTATTCGGGTTTAGCCGATAGGGAGTTCCATTACCTCGTGTCTCACTAAATCATGGGTATTTAGTGGTTCCTGAACCCATCGAGTATAGTAGTTCTCAAACGAGTAGGATTTATCCTAAGGATGGGATCACTTGAAACTATACGAATAGGAGTTATACTAAGGTTGGGATAAACCTTACCCTTTGTATGATTAGTAGGGCTCTCCTAAGGATGGATGGGATACTACTTGACCCTATATGAGTTTGAGAACCTAAGGCTGCTATATGACACTTGATCCTAGATGATATAGTTTCCCAACCTCGTGAATGAGCTATGGGGATAACCTTCCCCTTAGGGATTTGATGAGACCTTCAGGTAGTGATTCCCCAGCAGAGGATGCACATTACATACTTGATTTTCCACCCTTTTGATGCTCTAGTATATCAATATAACCATGATCTTCTCGTGCATTCTCTTTTAGAAATTATGGCCTAAGTTACTATTTGTGGAGAGGGGTGCTTTGGCTAAACGAGTCTTATTTCATGATGCCAACTCCCTACACTGAGTTTGCGCTTACTCAACCCTTCTCTTGCCCTTCTTCTAACAGGGTTGGGACTTTGACCTTGAAGCATCCATGCCAGAGCGAAGTCACCCCACCCTTACATACACATTTGATCCTCCTTTGTATGCTAAGGTAGGGTTATCCCCAACCATGACCTTCATACACATGCTCATATATAGATACAATAAAGCCTTTCATATGCTTTTATTTTTTTGAGGTTGCCTTCCTTTGCTAGCTCTCTAAACACTTATCCCCTGTATGTTTCCCAGACTAGCAGGGTTTGGACTCTGACCTTGGCACTTTAATGTCGGGAGGCAGGAAAACCTTACTTAGACATTTTTCCACCCTTAGGGAGCTCTAGTATATTGCCACAGGAACTTCGTGTGCATTCTATTATATACATAATGGCCTCTAAGACGCTTTGTCTCTATACGCCTTCCTTGGATTGGATGGTTAATCCCTTCGGGTATAGGGATTGTTATACTTTCTTTATAGATTTTATCCAGGAAAATAGATAAAGGTAGACTCCAAGAAACCCCTTATCATGCATTCTGTTATAGAAATTAGAGCCATTCATATGGTCTTTCTCCACAAGTCTTCTCCTAAGGGAGGTGGTTTTTACCTAACCCCCCATACCAAAAGAGTCGTGGGCTGGTTAATTTCTCCCTATACCATATTGTTTCATGTTGTAGAGCATTGTAGTGTTGGAACCCATACCATAAGAGTAGGATTCCAATCCCTTTACAGGTTGTTGTCCGTCGGGATAAACCTAACCCTGTACGATTACCATGTCTCACCTAAGCCCAAGATTCAACCTATATGAGTCTGAGTCTCACCTAAGGACGAGATCAATACTTGTACGAGTCTTTGTCTCACCTCATACAAGCTTAGTTTGTAGCTCCTTTATTCATTTAAGAGTCTTTCTACCACCTAATACAAGTATCTATAGTTCCCAGCTATTTAAGAGAACATATCTATAGGTGTCGGTTCCTTAAGATAAAGTACCATATAGGTGTCGGTTGCATTATAGATCATATGATATTGGGGCCCATAATCCTTGTACAACTAGGTTATACTAAATGAAAACAAGTTTATATAGTCTTGACTTAGGATGCATTCTTATATTAATGTTAGGATCCAAACATCTCGAGAGAGATCCATGGATAGGTAAGGAAGAAAGCAAATGGGTTAGAAAATAATATCTATTTGACCACCTCATGCAAGTATAGGTGTCAACTCCTTAACAACTACCTCTACATTTGGTGTCGACCTCTTAGCTTCCTATACAATACTTAGGTTCCACTTAATAGGCATAGAACCCGTATGAGAATATTTAGTTTCCAACTACATAGCTTTCTTCCTGTATCGTAGATGGAGTTTTTGGTTGGATAACATAAACTAGTATGAACATGAGTTCCAGGAAGGGATTCACCTAATCCTGTATGAATAGTTCTTTCTGGCTCAATAACAATGTCATTTGCAACAACATTATTAAGTTCTTGCATGTTAGGAATAACCAACTCATCAATATTTTCAACATAATCCACAACAGGTTTCTCTTATGGAAAACTAGTTTGAACTCCATTTGCAACAAATAAAACCTTCCTGGGCTCAACAGGATTGGATGTAGGCAGTGGGAAAATAGAAATAACATTATGTCCAAGACCGTTTTGTTGGGTATGTGATATATTCTTTGCAAAATCGATCCCATGTATTGTACACTGATATGGGAGAAAAGGGGGTCGGGGGGGTGCTTAGCACCCCCCTTCCGGGAGAGTTGTAGGGGTTCGAGGGTGGGAACCTTGAGAAAACAATTTTGTGTCCATTTTTTGGCAGTTTTTCAACACATGGTGTTTTCCCAAGAATGGTCGTTGGCCCAATCCAAACCTGCATGATTCCTCTCAAGCCCTCAATCCACTGTAATATCCCTTTGATATACAATAAGAACCTCACGACCCTGCACAATATGACTCGTTGTCTCCTTGGATCTCCTTGGCCTGCTCTATGAGACCTGTGGCCAGTTCTAAAACCCCCACGATCTTCCATGGTTTGTCTAGGAATTAGATTGACCTTTCTAAGCGTCCTCTTTTAGTGCCTCGATCTGCAAAAAGGGAGAAATCGAGACTTTCTACTCAATGGGACTCGGTCCAAGTGGAAACTCAGTCTTTCTCCAATGATAATCAACCCATCAATTGAATAGTTCATCTAAGCAAGTAAATGGTGGCCCAATCAACATTAATCTTGGCTCATCAACTGAATAATTCGCCCATCAAACCCTAACTCGACCCACAAGACAGGAACTTAGCCCAAATGAAGGGAAATTGACCCAATCAAAGAAATAATTCTTCCTTAGCACAAATTTGCCCCCCACATTCAGAAATCGACCCCTTCTCAGAAGAAGAATGGTCCAGAAATAAAACTCCAAACCTCTACCTAATAGCAAATTGGTTATGTCGGATTAATGTTCGATCTAACCACTAGGTATCATATGAACTCAACTAATAGTAACCAAAATCGACCTCTCCAAAATGGGTAGTGTCTCCCTACAACTACCAATGCTTCCACACACATTTTTTTGTCACCATACTGTAAAATCCCCTCAGGATGGAAAGATCTCCATCTATGATACCACTGTAATATCCCCAACTAGGCTAGGCTAGGATATACAAAAAAACTTTAATGCAATTATGTTACTCTTGCTTATCATTTTTATATAGATACTCAACATTCATTATATTGAAATAATTTTGTCAAACATATCGTCGAAAAACTAGATACACATTGAATAGAAGAGAATCATGGAATATTTATTATGAATAAGATTTGAATACAATGATCCAAAGGCTGCTAGAAGCTGCAATACATCAATGGAAAACACACAATACAAGCCAAAAAACTAGAATAATGTCGTGGCCTCCTCAATAGATGAGATCAAACCCTCCAAGTGTCACAACTTCTCTAAGCAGATCACTACAAACCAAAACTGCAAACAAACCCCAAGATGAAGCTCCAATGAAGCTCCATGATGGATCATCCTCCTTGTCTAGCTAGGGTGGATATTGCACTACCAAAACTAAACTGTAATGGAAGGGTTTTTTCAAAACCCTAACAAAAAACCTGGCTCTAAGAGCACTCTAAAGAGATCAATCCAAAAACATAATCCAAAGTGTAGCGCTACCCTTCATTTTATTCTTCCTCCATACCCTTCTAGATATTTCCTCTTTTTTACTAAATCAAACATGACCCTTATTCCCCTTTTTTAATTCACTTAAAGATTAAAGTTAATTTACTAATGTTTAACAACTGTAAATCTAAAAGTTAGTTTATGTCCTTTTTACTTAATGCCACTTTAAAAACATAA
The DNA here is from genome assembly GCA_000966675.3 of Picea glauca. Lineage (NCBI taxonomy): Eukaryota > Viridiplantae > Streptophyta > Pinopsida > Pinales > Pinaceae > Picea > Picea glauca. The sequence goes on along the minus strand of JZKD02S1023397.1, from coordinate 799,358 downwards.
CATCTCCTAACTAAGTGACATTAAATAACCCTTGACTTCCTTTTTCTTCACTGACAAGCCTCATAAATAATTTCTGACCGCTGCACAGGGGAACCCAAAAAAATGGGGACATGACAATCTAGTTTGTCCTAGCTTTTTTCCCAAATATGTATTAAGCTTCTGTAGATTTGATTTTCCTTAGCTTAGATTTTCCCGGATATAAAATAAATACCATTCCCTACTTTCCCTAGCTCTTTGTCTAGATAAAAATTAAGTTTCTTGCCCAAATTAGCCTATGGATTTTCCCTTGCGCTAGGTATGTAAAGTAATGTTGTTGGTTTTAATATTCATTTGGTTAATTTAAAAAAAAAACTTTCATCTATAAACAAGGTGTCAAAAATCCCAAGGTAGGTTGGTCGTTCATCCTTTTGTAAATTTGTCTTAAGTATGAGTACAATTTTGATTTATTTTTATAAACTAGATGACTCTTATATTAATATCATACATAAAGATTGCATTCATGTTTGCATGTGTCGAGACTAGGCCACAATAAGTCAAAAACCATTTCCAATGTTTGATTTCAAAACAGGAACATGTATAGCTTTAAGATGATGAACATGTACTAGCCTAGACAATTTACATAGGATATACTAGAAAATAATAGAAAAGCATGATAAGAGAAACTGAAAATGAAAAAAATACATAGCTATATTATACTAACCAATCCTGCTAAGTATCGATGCTTGTGTCATCTTTTTATGCACTTGTTCTACTGGGAGGGGGTCCTCCTCAATTAGGATTGGATTAGAGAGTGTGCCCTCTAATCCTAGAGTCCCGTCAAGAGTTACTATGTTGTCACGGTCATTTCCCCGAGGGCTAGAGACTATGATGTTGATATCAAAGATTACTTTGAAATTTGCTTCAAATTTCCTATCCATACGGTCCATCTTGTGGAGAATAACCTGTTGCTAGAGACTTGTTTCCTCCACCACTTAGTAAATAGAAGATTTATTAATCCAATAGAGTTATGCTAACCTATAATTTTTTTTATCTCTGGTTCTTGAGAAACCTAAATAAAAAATCAAAACCTTGTATTCTTCCTCAATTTGTTCCTTAGACACTCATTTCCTCTTTTGCTTCACATAATTCTCTAGGTTTTCCATTTCCTCTTTGATCTCAAGAGAAAATTTCAAGTGGAAATGCCTTAATTCCTTCACAGTGTCTTTCTCAACTTTGGTTTATACCGAGGAAGACATTGGGGGGTGGGATTTTTGGTTGTAGGTTTCGACCTTCTACAATAGCCTTTTCTACTAGATTTTGAGTTTACCCTTAAGTTTTCCCTAACAATACTTGCAAACCAAAAATGGGTGGGGTAATTGAATAACATAAGGAGCCAATAGCTATGATATTGACTAACAAGAGTGATGGGAGTAGGGGGGCAAGTAGAGAAGCCATAATGGCAAGGACAGGCCACTGAAAGAAGATTAACTAGAGAAATGAGGCTTTGCAGTAAAACCCCCCACTAGAGAGGGAATATCCAATGGTCTTAACCCTATGGTTAGATTTCTAAGAACGAACCAGAGAAGTAGAACAGTAAACCAATAAACCACAGAACATAGGAGATGCTACGAATTACTTGACCAAAAAATTCAAAGAAGTGTCATTGGCCCCAAGTTTCAGGACTAGTTTTCCTTCATGGCTTGATGTCTGAGCTCCACATATATCCACTAGCTTGGGATTTGTCCCAACCTTCTGGAGATCAAATACCCAAATGTCTCTTGCTCCCATGATGACGCGTAACTTCAATCTCATCATGAATTCAATTGCGGGTATATGGGTTGGATAGGCTCATTTAGACATGATTTCCCTTGATCTGCTCCTTGCCTTATTTGACTCTATGCTCTTGTACCTTGAGACACATGTTAACATTCACTTGGCCCGTGTGGTGGGTGGCATCCCATCCAAGTAAAGTATAATTGCACTTAAATAACATGTCACATTCACATTTTTTTATTTATAAAAACACTTAGTAAATAATACACGATGACTATAATTAAATAATATGATGTCTTACATTTTTTTATAGTTCATTCATATTATAATAGTAAATATAGATATTTTAGAAAATAAAGTATTTATGAGGAGGAGGGGTTTAAAAGGTATAACATAAGGACAAAGGGAGATAGAAGTTAGATAGAAAGAAAATTAAATAAGTAAGAATCAAAGAGCGGGAAAATGTTTATTGAACAAGATTATGGATAATGGGCTTTCAAAAGTGGTTAACTTTGCAACCGTTTTCATGATTAAAAGTATTAGGATGTTTTTCAATTTCTGGTGTTTTCAGAATGATACAAGAGGAGTGATATGGTGTTGAGGCAAAAGTTCTAGTTTGGTCAAAGAAAATGATGTGTTTATAATTATGGGAGCGTTTGGAAATAGCTAACTTAAATATGTGATTGTGGAATGTGTCAGCTATATGATCCTTGAAGACCCCATGGTTGTACCTTCCATTTTCTCATAACATATTCCTTTAAAGGTAAAGAAAGTGGAGGTGAGGCAGATTTCAATAAGGTTAAGGGTTTTAGGGTCAATCGCTTTGGAGATAAGTTCAAGAGATTCGAGAACATGAATTTTGGTAAATAAGGAGACAACATCGGAAATGATGACGATGTCGTGTTCATCAAAGTGAAAATGTCGATTTTTTTGAATAAAACTAGAAGAATATTTAATACATGAGGGAGTTTTTCCAATGAACGATAAAATTTTATCAGCAAGAAAGTGAGCTAGGGAATAAGTGGGTGCTCCTATAACACTTACTATAGGTTTGAGAGAATTTTGGTTTTCCCATATATCCCTGGGGTTTGAGGGTTATGAGGATTAAGATGTTTCTAAATAGAAGGGCCCAAAGATGAAGATTTGATGGCTTTAGTAACTAAGCTAGTTATGGGGTTGAATGGCTTTTTGGAAAGTGGTTTGTACTGAGAAGATGAAAGAAGGTCTTGAAGTTTAGATTCATAGTCACAAGTATTCATAACAAATGTAGTGTTACCTTTATTGGATTTTCAAATAATGATATTAGTGTTATCATTAAGGTTACAGATGGATTGAAATTATTCTTTTGAGAGGTTTGTTTTAGGAAGTTTGGAAATACAAAGAATCTTACCAGAGTCTTTCCGAATCTCTTTATCTTCATGTTTAAGAAAATGATGCGTTATGGATTTGATAGAGCATAGAATGCCTTCAACGAAATTACGTTGGGGGACAAGGGAAAAGCTAAATCCTTTTTTCTAAAAGATGGATGGAAGAAGGGTCTTGATATATTGAAGTTAAATTTGTCATTGATGGATAGGAAATGGATAAGGGAAAGGGGGATTTTTGAAGGGGAAAGAAAGGAACATTCCAAGAATTTGGGTCAAAGTTGTCCTTAGAGGGAATAGGGTTGTGAAAGCAGTAAGAGAAAAGTTATCACAATGAATTGAATTAGAGTTGTCTAAGGTGCATTTGGGTGAATGTTGTATTCCTTTATACCTCTCAATTTATATTATAATTTAATTTTTTGGCAATAAGGGTTTATATTATTTCACAAAAGCTTTTTAATTACTTTAATCATATTGTAGAACCATTTCATGATTTTTTTATTTGTTCATGACTAATTTAATCTTATTTTACAATACTTATCCAATAAATTTTCACCCTATAAATCTTAATCTTCACACTCTTTTTTATTCTCAAACATCATTACAAGTAACTTTGAAAATCTACACACTCACATAATAATTATAATGATAAAACTTACACACAAAACTAAGCATCATTATGAGTAACTCGAAAACCTACACACTCACATGATAATTATAATTATTAATGTAAATGAATTTGAATGTTTTTATTTATTTTAAAATTTGTTTTTTTATGTGTATTTGTGGAGGTGAAACTATGAAAAATACCATGGACTAAAATTGTCAACTCACAATGTGAGTACCCTATGAACTAATTCTTATATGCATGTGTAGAGATGAAACTATAAACATTAATACAAAGTATATAATACACATATAGTTATTGATGTAGATGAATTTGAAAGCTTTTATTTATTTTAAATGTTGTTTTGTGGAGATGAAACTATGAACATTAACATGGAATAAAATTGTCACCTCATAATGATGAGTACTCTATGATTTTATTTATTTTAAATGTTGTTTTGTGGAGATAAAATTATGAACATTAACATGGAATAAAATTGTCAACTTATAATGATGAGTACTCAATGAATGGATACCTATGTGTGTGGAGATGAAACTATAAACATTAATATAAAGTAAAATTGTCAACTCATAATGTCAATCCTAAGAGTACTTTTTGTAAAGAGTGGGTGATCAAGTTCAACTATAAAGAGTGGGTGGTAAGGTTCAAGACCACTTGAGTTAACCCTACGAACTATATATATGACTTATTTTAAATGATATACCCAAAAAATAGAAGAAAAACAATTTAGAAATAATTTTCTATATATTTTTTTTCTTATTAAATTAAAATCTTAAAAACTCTATTAAATGCTTTTGTAAATATGTAAATGCAAAATATAAAGTTTTTAAACAATATTAAATCTAAATTTTATTAACAAACTAAATCTATTAATCAATATAGTATTAAAATTTTGTAAACTTTCAGAAGACTTTTAAATATACTTTAAAGTGAATTTGATTTCCTAAAAAAGATTTGACTAAATCAAAATATATTTTTAGTTTCTGTTTGTTTATGTTTATCATTAAAGTTAAAGTGAATTTGATTTCATAAAAAACATATTGAGTTTGTATTTATTATTAAGTTAAATGTTATTTTTTTTAATGTATATGAATGATTATAACTCCTCTCATCTAACAAAGTTTTATATTTATAATTTTTTTATCAAAATATTTTTTTAGTTTGTGTTTATTATTAAGTTAAATATTGTTTTTAATATATATGAATGATCTTGTTATAAACTCCTCCCATCTAACAAAGTTTTATATTTATAATTTTTTTATCAAAATATTTTTTGTGTGTTTATTATTAAATTAAATATTATTTTTTAATGTGTATGAATGATCTTATTATTAACTCCTCCAATCTAACAAAGTTTTATATTTATAACTTTTTTAATCTAAAATAAATGATAATAAAAATATTAAAAAGTCTTATTATAAACTCCTCCAATTTAACAAAGTTTTATATTTATAATTTTTTAAATAAAAAATAAATGTAAATCTAAAATGAAAGATAATAAAAATATTAAAATGTCTTATTTTTATAAATAAAATTTATATTCATTTTCGATACTAATCTAAATAAATATAATAATTTTAATGTCTATTAACTCATGAATAAATATGAATCAATTATAATAATAATCTAAATAAATACAATAATTTTAACATGAATAAATATGAATTAATTATGATAATAATCTAAATAAATACAATAATTTTAACATGAACAAATATGAATCAATTATGATAACAATCTAAGTAAATAGAATCATTTTAATTTCGATATAACTCATAAATATAGGATTTAATATCTAATTTCCATACTAATCTAAATAAATATAATAATTTTAATGTCTATTAATTCATGAATAAACATGAATCAATTAAAATACTAATCTAAATAAATACAGTAATTTTAATTTTAATTTTTATTAGTTCATAAATATATAAATATATTTGAGAAAATAATATTAAATACATATTTTAAATTTCTAATCAATTTATTTATATAAATTAATTTTCTAACCATAATTACAAAAAAACTTCAATCTTTTAATTTATCTATACAAATTAATTTTCTAACTATAATTATAAAAACTTCCATCTTTTAATTTATCTATACAAATTAATTTTCAAACCATAATTATAAAAACTTCCATCTTTTAATTGTCTTTTTATATCTTTATAAAGCATGGATAATTTTCTCAACATAACTATCAAAAACTTCCAACTTTTATATATATTTGCTTTTTATAAAGCAAGGAGACAATTAGAGAATTGTTACTCCTGTGTAAATATGGAAAAGACAATGAATCTTTCTATGTATGTCCGAGATGGCTCTTCTACTAAAGATTGCCTTTTCCATGGCATCAACATTGTTTTCTTACAATGAAATGTAAACGATATAAATTAACTGTAACACACACAAAACTATAAGTATATATTACTTGTAATGTACAGAAAACTATACTTATATTAAAAAGCTAGATTTAAAATCATTAAAATATTTTTTTCCTCCTATCTATAAGATTTAAAATCATTAGAAGATGTTTTTCCTCCTATTTATAATTACATAATTTCTGTCAAAAGCTTGATCTATAAGATTTAAAATCATTAAAAGATGTTTTTCCTCCTATTTATAATTACATAATTTCTGTTAAAAGCTTGATCTGTCAGTTGGAGAAAATGGAAAGTGATCACTTACCTTCAGGTAAGATACCATGTATATCTCTTAGAATCACCCTTAAATGTATATTTGTTATTATATAAATTCTCAAAAAAATAATGCAGGAATCTTAAAATATCATTTACTGGAAAACGAAAGAAACTATATAAGCGTTTAGAATCACACTCAATGTATATTTGTACTTATATAGCTTCTGATAAAAAACAATACATGATTACTGTATGAATCTGAAAATATCATTCACTGAAAAAGTGAAAGAAACAAACCGCAATGAGCAGTGGGTGCTGCTTGAAACAGTAGCAGACCATTAATTCCTATGATCTACTTACAAACAAGTGAATAAACAAATCCAGGAGATTTACATGGCACCAAGCTCCAAACAAAAGAATATCCATTCTCAATTTGTCTTGGTGAGAATATAGATGGCATATATTATTCCTGGCAAGTACCCCAATACAGTCAGCAGCAGACATATCCAGAATTCGGCCTGTCACAATACAACAACAACAAACCTATCAGTTATGATTCAAATGAGCAACATAATCTTCATGCAGGAACCAAAAACCTAATAAGAGATTAAAGGATTGTGGTTGATGAGGTCCTCACCTGACACTCATATTTGAGAAAGACTCCCAGAGGAGGCAGAATTATGGCCAACAAGATGTCTATGAAGGTTGCAGTGCCCTCTCTCATGATGATGATTCCTTATTCTGTAAAATCTTATTATTCAGAGATCAGAAGATTTACACCCAAACAAACCTCAAAACCAAGTTCCCAATCTAATTCTGAAACTGCCTGATGGTGGGAAGAGCTCTGGAGACTCCTCTATTTAAATGCAATTGACAACACAATATTTCAAGTGCAGAAGGGCACGTGCTGTTTGCTTGCAGCTGAAGTTTGGTAGAAAAAAATAAAATATTTATCATGTGACCATAATGGACTCACTGTAACCCAACTGTATGTATTTAAGTGATCGAGAACTCAGAACAGTGAAGCGAGAATTGCTTTCTGAAGATTTTAATTGGACCCACACTATCTTTAATGTATGGCGGTACGTGGAATTCTACAAT
>JZKD02S1023397.1:780776-791398 GCA_000966675.3 Picea glauca | reverse complement strand
TATGATTGATTCCCTCTTGTATATGCATTGTCTCCCCCACAAATGAACTGGGTATAAGATCAACTCCCTAATGCATACATTTTGTTTTCTTGAAGGTGGTACAAATTTGATAGCATCTTATTGGAGGGGGTAGCTAAGTCAAATATGATTGGATTGAAAATTGAGATTAGATTAGATCCTGGATCTTCTTGGAAGTAGTACTGAAATCTGATCTCATTGGATTTGAAACACATCATCGTGATGGCAAGTTGAAGGACATATGGCATTTTTAAGTGCAAAGATAGATCATAGTGTTCAATTCATTATAGACAACTACACGCCTGCCATATATGAGCTTCCATTCCAAATATGAAACAACAACAACCAATGGTTATAGTACTAGGTTAGGAATTTCCAACCAACGAAGCATGAGTGACCATCGACAAGAAACCTTTCAAAAATTATTGCATAAAAAAACCATCCATTGTAAAAACACGCAAGTTGTTTTCATTCTTTGGTTACCATAGTAAGCAATAATGACAGTTGAGATAGTCTCCCATGGGTCTAAAAGAATATGATAGGGGAGGTGTGTTTATTTTAAAAAAGATTAAAAAACTTAATTTATGGTTTTCAATGTGTTTGAGAAAGAGCTATCCTTTTATATTTGTTACAAATGAAAGTTAGTGATTGTTACCATATCTTATATTAATTATGCATGTTGGTCATTTGACCCACCTTCAACATGTCCTCTCTCCTAAATTTGAAGATGTCGGAACTTAGAAACCACATGAGAAAATAAAGGGAAATGTGAGATGTGTATATTTGGCTTGAAATTGACAATGAAGAATGTCCACATCTAGTGGTCTCAAAAGTCAATTTCAATGAAACAACATTCCTTTTTAGATAATTAAACCAATTTGGACATAGTGGTGTAGACAGTTAGTGCCAGGAATCAAGATGCATTGGTTTATAGATTTTAAGCAAGCTTTGTGAACCATCAAACATGGATCCAAGGAGAAGTAGTGGTCAGATTTTAGATTTTGAAAAAAATATTTGATAAGTTTCAGATACATGATTAGCATCTACAATAGATTTCAAAACGGAGTCTAGGATCACATATTCTATGCCCTCTAGTGAAATAGTTAGGATCATATATGAACCTAGACATAAATCATGTAAGCCAACAGAAATTTATACGTTCCAAATAATTTTCTATAGTTATTTAAGGGAGAGGTTCTTTTAAGGGGATGAGCATCTATAAACCTTCATTGTTTGTCCACCTCTGATGAAAATAGAACACCTTGATCCACTTGTCGTATGTGTCATCAACTTATCCACTTGTCGTATGATCCCATCCTATTGTTGACCCTCCCAATACCTTCGTACTTGCCAATACATTAGTTCTAATATCCTACATAAGCATTTGGATCTCCCCACTACTTCGGGAAACAACGAGGGGAATCCTATGAGGGATCTGATGATTATATTATCTCAGCCTCTATGTATAGCTAATCTTGGGGATCCGATCCCTATACCTACATCCTACATTGTAAGGTCTATGGATTCTCCAATTGGCCTTAAGACTTGAAAAGTCTGACTCTATCTTGGCCTCAACTCAATTGGCCCTAAGATTAGAAATGCATGGCTCTATCTTGACCTAAACTCAATTAGTCCTAAGACCAGAAAAGTATGACTCTATATCTCAATCAAGTAGGCCTTAACTCAATAGGTTCAATATCAATGCAACTTGCCTTCTCAAACTATTCAAGAAATAAATCTACCAACACATCATGTCTTGTAGAGATACCCTAGATTTCACCTCTATTCATAGTGAGATTCAGATCTCCCCCCACGATCAAATTTTCAACCTTTATCCATTGTGAAAATAACAGATCAATCCATATAGTTTGTTTTCCTTCGTAAAGTCCACATGCATTGAGAAAGGTCAATTCCATGCCAATACTCTTGCTAAAAACATCTAGGCATGGACCTAAACACACAACAAGGGAGTTTATTAATGAAATGTTTTGACTCCATCCAATAATGAGGTTACCAAAAAATCCTTTTTCATCCAAAGCCAAGAATTCCCATCACACAAAGGAATTCTTTAGATCCCTAACTATAGTATCCCATTTGGCCATGGTTTCCTGAATAAAAATCATCTCAGGCGTATATACTTCCACTAACTGTTTGAGGGCCAATTTTTGGGCCTGTGTTGGCATCCCTACATATTTTCAAATTTTTAAAGCATCAAATAATAAATTATGTAGCTGCCTACCCGGGGTCATACAATTATTGTTCTTCATAAGCAATTTTTGAAACTACAAATGTGATCTTTTGGTTATTCCTAGTGTTTTCGTTTTCATGCTTCGTTCATGACTGAAAGCATGAACGAAGAATTAAAACCTATGATTATATTACCACTTTATTTAAAGATTATGAAAGGCAGATGGCTCCACAGTTTTTGTTAATAAAGATTTTTGTTTCCTGCTATGAAGCTCATCTTCTTTATTGACTCCTTAAATGTGAAGTATGCTTTGGGTTGTTATTTGAATAACCAAGGATCCATTTAATTTAAACCATGATATATATTTTGTGGCTCTTCATCATGCCTATCCTTGTCACTACATTTTGGTTTACAAAATCTTTCCTCTCCTGAACTTTAGAAACCAAACCCACCTTGTTGCGCAATGATAAAGTTTTAATGAACCTGGTCGTGGCCTGTACCCTGTGGGAGGTGGCAGTCCAACAACAATAAGCCCATCACTTCAAGCTAAGTCTCGGGTTTCGCAAGCCCATCACTTCAAGCTAAGTCTCGGGTTTCACATGTACTCCTCGCATTCATTTCACAAAACACCTATCATTTGGTATTGAGGAACCTCTGTTCATACGCGCTAGGGTATTGATGAGTTTTGGGTTTGAAATATCTCTCTGGTCTTCTCCTAGAAACCTTCCATACTCATTGTGTTTTCTTGTTCGCCTTTCGAATCCCCATGGCCTTGGTCGTCAAGATTGAACCCAATGGCTCTCAAACCCTGCTCCTATGTGATGATGCAAGGGAGGATCTTGAGGGTCAAGGCTGGCTTGTTTTTCTTGAGAAATTCTAGGGTTTTAACTTGCGAACCGCTCAGGAATTTACCATTTCTTTTGATGGATGGGGTCTTGATATCATTGACCCAATTAACCCCACCTCCTCGCAGCAGCATAAATACATCATTACAACAACATACTATTTTACTAGATGGTCCGAGGCTACACCATTAAAAGTGGTAAACACCAGTCAGGTAATATCTTTCCTCAATTCAAACATCATTACTCTATTCGGTATTCCTGAATGTCTGGTTTTTTATAATGCTTCATATTTCTCATCCCTCGATATGAGTGTCTTTTCTTTAGAAAAAGGGATAAAACTGAAATATTCTATCAGTTATTACCCCCAAGGAAATGGTTTAGCAAAATCGAAAAACAAAAACTTGATCAAGATCATCAAGAGGACAATTTTTGAAAACCACAAAAACTGGCACAACGCACTTTTCAATGCAATATGGGTTGATAGGGTGACCCCGAAAACCGCTATTGGTAATTCCCCCTTCTTTCTTGTTTACAGAAGGGAAGCAATTCTTCCTCCACATGTTCTGCTTCCTTCTTTGCAACTATCCCAGAAAGTTCAGGAAGAAGATTGTCCTCCCTTGGAAAGTCGGATTAATGCTTTGCTGAAGTTAGAAGAGGTAAGAACTCAAGCGAAACAAAAACTAGATCAGCATCAACATATTGTAAAAAACTGGTTTGATTCAAGTTCTGCCTCGGACAAGAACTTTGAGGTAGGTGATCTTGTCCTCAAGTGGGATAAACCTCATGAGGGGAAAGGCGAACATACCAAGTTCCAAAACCTGTGGTCGGGACCTTTCTTAATCGCTGAAAAACTAGGTCCTAGTTCTTTCCGCCTTTAGAATTTAGAGGGACAACTAGACACCTTTCCAATGAATGGACAAGCTCTCGAGAGGTATTTCGCTTGAAAAATCCTAGATACACCTTTTGTACATATATTTTCTGATTTGGTTTGTTTTGGTTTTCCTTTTCATTTTTTTTTTTTTTTTTGCTTCAGCCTTCTAGGTCAAACATGCCTGTATTACGGTCTAGTTCAAAAGGGAGAACATAATTCTTCATCTTTAAACAACTATCAAGGACTGTTGAAGCATCAACTGTTGTATTTTCTTAAAAAAAAAATGTAGACTAGTTAAAGATGATTTTTTGTTGAGAATTGATTTTTTGGTTTCAATTTGCAATTGAGAGAAAACACGACTATCATTAAAATCTCTTTACGCTGTCCCTTCTTTTAAGAAAGAAACTCAAGGATGCCTCCCTATCCTCAAAAAATTAGTTTCATCAATGAACTATTTTTAGACCATGATGAAGGTTAGCAAGCAAAAATTAAAAGAGCCGGAAAATAACAAATGTGTCAAAGACTGAAATTTTCAACATCACCCTGCTCTTCTGAATATCTATAAATTATATCAATAATTTTCCCAAGAGTTGTGGGAAGTGTTTGTAAACCCGTCAGGATACTGAACAGGTCTACTGGAAGCAGGTAAATGCATGCATGATGCCAAGACAACTTCGTTGGGATACTGAACGGGCCCGCTGGCAGCAAAACGATGTCAGGTAAGAGAAAATTCTCAGGTAAAAAAAAATTGATCATAAGCATCCTTCATTCTGATTTGAAATTTCTTGGACAGGATAGAGGCGTCAGAGTGGGTTAATTTACATCCCTGTCGAGGCTATGGATGCCTACTGGAAGCAGTGGCCATGTCAACAGCATTGGAACCATTAACTTAAACATTGTGTCTTTCATTTGTGAAGTCTATCACCAGATTTGATTTTTCAACGAAAGATATCTTAAGCTGGACCACATAATGATTATCAAAGATGCTCAAACGTCTTTCATTTGTTCTTTGATTTGAAATCATTCAAACATTTATAACCTAAAATCGTCAATGATACAGAGATAATTGCTTCTCCCAACAAGTCGCCATTGTTGGCAGCCCTGCATATTTTCAACATTTTAAAGCATCAAATAATAAATTATGTAGCTGCCTACCTGGGGTCATACGATTATTGTTCTTCATAAGCAATGTTTGAAACTACAAATGTGATCTTTCAGTTTTTCCTAGTGTTTTTGTTTTCATGCTTCGTTCATGACTGAAAGCATGAACAAAGCATTAAAACCTATGATTGTATTGCCACTTTATTTAAAGCTTATGAAAGGCAGATGGCTCCATAGTTTTTGTTAATAAAGATTTGTGTTTCCTGCTATGAAGCTCATCTTCTTTATTGACTCCTCAAATGTGAAGTATGCTTTGGGTTGTTATTTGAATCACCAAGGATCCATTTAATTTAAACCATGATATATATTTTGTGGCTCTTGGTCATGCCTATCCTTGTCACTACTTTTTGGTTTACAAAATCTTTCCTCTCCTGAACTTTAGAAACCAAACCCACCTTGTTGCGCAATGATAAAGTTTTAATGAACCTGGTCCTAGCCTATACCCTGTGGGAGGTGGTAGTTCGACAACAATAATCCCATCACTTCGAGATAAGTCTCGGGTTTCGCATGTACTCCTCACATTCATTTCACAAAATGCCTATCATTTGGTATTGAGGAACCTCTGTTCATACGCGCTAGGGTATTGATGAGTTTTGGGTCTGAAATATCTCTCTGGTCTTCTCCTAGAAACCTTCCATACTCAATGTGTTTTATTGTCTGCCTTTCAAATCCCCATGGCCCCAGTCGTCAGGATTGAACCCCATGGCTTGCAAACCCTTCTCCTGTGTGATGATGCAAGGGAGGATCTTGAGGTTCAAGGATGGCTTGTTTTTCTTGAGAAATTCCAAGGTTTTAACTTGTGAACCGCTCAGGAATTTTCCCTTTCTTTTGATGGATGCCAAGCCAAGGTAGGATACATTCAGGTCGAGGTCACAGAGGAATTTTTAGGTCAAGAAATAGGTCTTCCATTGGGCAGGCAGAAATGATTTAAAAACGCCAAGGTCGAGGAGGTTCTGTGGAGCCTGTTCTTCACATCTAGGAAAATCAACTGTTGTGATAAAGGTATGCATGTGTCCTTGTTGAAAACCCGGTGACATGGTTTGCTAGCAATCCTGAGACAATTCATAACATGTGAGGGTCGCTTTGGTTTTTTTTTCCTATATCACATACGTTTGTTGATGAATTTCATCGTGTTTCAGTTAAATATGCCCTATTACCCGTGGAGAAGCCTGTATAAAATGGCAAAAAGGTATAAGAGACAACATTTGAATTCTAGCCTGTTTCACCACGGTTTGATAAAGATATTGTTGGTACATCAATTGAAGTTACAAAATGATGATTGGAACACCTTCCTAACCTGAAATGGTTTCGTTAACTTCAACACTGTAGAGGTTGACAAACCCATGATAGAGGAAACCATAGTCCCTGCCAGAGCGGTTCTTTCATCTACAGAGGCCTGTGTTACGACCACCCTTAGTGAGCCTATACCCGACCAAAAAGATGATGGGCAGAGCCATGAACAACACGCCCGTCCTAATGCCTCTGCTAAGAACACAAATAGTCCTCCGTGCAAACCATCTAAAGGTGACATCGATTTAGGGTTTAAAAATAAAAGGGCAGGTAGGTTAATCTCAAGCAAACTATGAAATAAACCAAACTCTTATGTGAGCTCAATTAAAATGATCGAGATCCATGAGAACTCTGATTCAGAGATCGAGAGATTCTTGGCCGAAGAAGACCCTCCTTCCCTCAAACCAGGTCTCGACTAGGTTTACAATTTCCTAGATAATTTGCCACCCTTCCTGAAGCACAGTCAAGGATTTCCAGGTATCAAGTTTGATAAGAAACCTATATGCAACAGTGGAGATGTTCCGACACATGACCGTGGGTATTCTCAAACGACTGTCATAGATTCACAACGTTAAATTTGTTTGTTCTGGATTGATAAATATTATACAGACATACCCATTTTACAATCGCAAATCAAAACCCTTACTGATCAGGTCGACTCACTAACGGATGAAAATCATAGGCTAAAGTCCATTGTTCAGAGAAAAGACAAACGTTTGAAAACGATTGGGAACATAATAGTAAAAAATGTCAAGAGTGTAACAGCAGTGGTCAATTATGAGATCCTGTGAATCGAATTGATTTTCCAGTTAAAGGTAAAGCTTTGTTTTTTTGTTATTTCGTTGCTAAATTAAGACTAGCTACAAAATCAATAGATTTTGTAGCTAGTCTATTCTTATTTGAAATTTGGAAAATATTGGTTAAATGTATATCTGAATTTCTTTATTTCAGCTTTTTCTTTCAAGATATCTACCAGTTTACGATGACCAAATGATATGAAGCATTTTTGGGCTTATTAGCCATATCCGTGGCTCATTTTTTGTGTAAACAGGAGCAAACTCTTTTTAGTTTTTAGAGATTTAGTGTGATATGGAGTGGTTACATTCCCCTTTATTTTGTAATCAGTAGATCATTGTGGAGATTTAATCTTATCCCACAAGATAAGACAGTTAGCTTTTCTAAACCCTTTAAAAACTTATATTTTTTGTAATCAAGGCATCTTGGCATGCGGCTGAAGGTGGACAATTTATTCACAAATTTGGACGGAACATGTATATTTACATTTCGGCTTTAGCTCTCTATAAATGTTTTTTTCGTTTATGGTTTGTTTATCTTGATAAATCAATAGTTGTTGATAGCTTTAGTCTTCACAATTTATTATGGCATTGGGATAATTTCTTTAAAATGTCGTCCACATTTTGATGCTTCAGATATTGAAAAGAGTGATCATTTGTTCAACCCAAATGATAAGATTTTTCTTTAATTTTGTTGAATGATTAAAAGCATGTTGTTACAGTTAGATTTATCTTAAATGTGATCGCTTGCAATCACAAATATCACAGCGATTATTTGCATCTCATCGTTCTGTCATTAAAATTCAATAGTAAATATACTGTTTCTCATTTATTCCGAACAGTTTCAAGGTTCATTGCAGGTTTATCTCTTGGACAGGCTGGTTGGACATTCTATAATCATACAGATGTTTGGATGCCTACCGATTAACTCATTAATAGGTTAGTTTATTTCTTTTTGTCATTTGTTTGTCTTCAAAACTCTAATATATGGTCTGGATCTGACCGTCCACATACTTCTGTTTCATAGTATATTTTTCTATTTAATTTTAGATTAATAAAGAGAAAACAAAAAATATCTTATGTGCTTTCTTTATTTGTTTTTGTTAAAGCAACCATCTTCACATTGATTTTCGTGAGTTTGGATTAAAACTTGCAACTTGTATATCATGCACATAAATAAGATAGGCAGATTTGTTGTTTAAATACTATCTACAGTAGTTATATATACATATGTAGATATATATATTAAGTGGTTATTTAATAGTTAGCTCTTTTATTTCTTTTATTTGTTTCTTCTAGGACTTTTAGATTGGCCAACGGAGCCATTAAACCTGACAGAATAAGTTATACCAAATGGCTTGGGTTATTTAGACAACCCCGTACCAGACTCGTTCTTCTAATTGATGGACGGTCATTTTCACCTGTCAACAAATGGTGCTAGAAGGAGGGCCTGAACACGATTGATGGCACGTGGAGGTCGCAAGACTCCTTACCCACACACCCGCTCCCTTATAGTAACAAGAAGTCGTTCTGACGACAACGTTACTTCTCAAACAACAACCACCTCAAACAAAAATCCATAGATTACCGTTGAGCCAGTAAAACCAAACCCTCTAGGGTCCAACATACAAGAAATTGTTCAACAATCACTTCTGAGGATACACGATGCTTTGGCCCGTATCAGACAACCAGGTCAGCCACTAAATCAACTGTTAGATTTCTCTGATATTAGAGAACAACTTGAAGGCTCTGGTCTTCTCATAAATCCTACGGATCCAGATCGCATCCTCACTCCTGCAGTTGAAGGATCTGGTATCCCACTTTCGCCACCTCCTTCATCCCCTTCCTCTTCGGGAGAAGAATCATCCGACGAAGGTAGTTCTTCATCTCAGCCTCCAACACCACCTATGCCCATGGAAAATCCAAAAAATCCTGCCAGGGCCTAGCTCAATCAAGATGTTGTGGCCATACCTAGACCTCAACATCCTTTGCCTAAACATCTAGAGAAATGGCTCCCTAAATTCGATCCAGATTCTAAGCAAATCGTTGAGGATCACATAAAAAAATTCATGTTATCCATTAGACTCCGAAGCATAGAACATGAAGATGTAGTATGTATTATTTTTTTGTATACGTTCGAAGGCAATGCCTCTACGTGGTATTTTGTCCAACAACCCCACACCATTGTATCTTGGGATAGGTTCGAGTCTAGTTTCCTCAAGAAATTCGGAGACGACAACTCTCCTGAAGTCTTAGTCATGGAACTCTTCAGCTTAAAGATGAACCCTAAGGAAAAAATAAAATATTTTAATCAAAGGTTTCTCACGTTAAAGAATCAAATACCCATTAATTCAATGCCTGCTGAAAATATTATCGTCGCATACTACACCAAAGCTCTACACCATAATAAAGAAATCTGGGTAAAAAGGTTTAAGAAGGCAATGTTATTAGAAGCCTTCGAGGAGGCGAGCCAAATTGAGAAAGATATTCTAAGTCTAAAGGATAATATCAGTAATGAGGCAAAGATTACCCCATATTCCAAGAAGAAAATAGAAATTCTTCCTAGACCTCCCCAAACCAAAACTCAATCAGAGAGTTCAGATCTAGAAAGTTTACAAAAGGTCATTCAAAAATTGTCAAATCAAGTCATAGATTTAAGGAGATCAGCTGAAGAAGCTTCTTAAAGCAAAGAATCTTACAAACCCCCTTTTAGAAAACCTTTTCCCTCAAATCGGCCCAACTTAATCTCTGAAGGCCTTAACCTAGAAAGCCTACAATATGCTATACAGACAATCCTTGAAGCACATGATAACTTAGTTCCCCCTGAGATTTCTGAAGACATGATTGAACAAGAAACAGTGGAAGAGGACGAATCCTCTCCCAAAATCTTTGGGCATTTTTCGAACAGTATCTTTCAAGCCAATTTTGAAATAGTTCATCCTTACAATACCAGAAGCAAAACCCAGAATAAACCCTCTTCTGAAATTGGAACTAATGCGCCCCAAAAACAGTTTAAGTAGACTGAAACTAAATAGAATTCAGTAACCCCAAGTTTAGAATACGATTTGATTGAAGACCTTAAGAAACTTAGAGCTAATATTTATGTTTATGAATTGTTGAAATTTCCTTTTCTTCTGCAAAAGATGCTTCAAAACATTGCGGAAAACAACAAAAACAACAATCTGAACAGCAAGAAACGGGCATAAATCAGCCCTAAAACACCTCAAAAGGTCCCTACTAAAACAACACTAGAACTCTCGGATAAAAGAGACCTTGCTGTAAAAAGTGTAACAAATGTAGATAAAATAATTCCAGGGACTATGACTAAAAACCAGCAAAGTTTGCCCCCGGGGGGGCAGCTCAATTGGCAAGTGCCGTGAAAATGAAGTTCCATGAGGTTTCGAGTTCAATTCCCCCCGACTTACCTTGTGTGCCGCGTAAGGGGCATCGTGGGC
>JZKD02S1023397.1:765379-780726 GCA_000966675.3 Picea glauca | reverse complement strand
AAAAAAAAAAAAAAAAAAACCCAGCAAAGTTTTGTTGTCAATACTCGTAAAAATGTCCCACTTTTTTGTTGACCTTCGAAATTTTCAATAGGAATGTAGATAATTGTATGGTAGATTCTGGCACATCATCAAATGTAATGTCTTGGTCTGTCTGCCAAGAAATCAATGCTGAAGTTCAACCTTCCAGTCTGAAAATTATTCATCTTGATCGAACCAACATTAAAGTGATAGGTAAATTAAAAAATGTCCTTATTAGGTTATCCTCTAATCCTAAAGTTCACCAGATTATTGATTTCATTTTCATTGACATCCCTGAAGTATATGGCTTATTTTTAAGCAGGGATTGATCCGAACAGTTGCATGGCTACTTTGCGACAAAGTGGTCCCATTTGTGGCTGCCAGAGAATGGAAAGCCTAACAGAATCAAGATCAATCATGAGCATTACCTCAAGCTCACCACAACCGATTTAAGTGACACTAATGAACCATTTACTGCTTCCGCTAATTCACCTAAAATGCAGGGAATGAACACCTTTTTCGGTAACTTCATGGCGGAAACTTCTATCATTACTAACCCGGAACAACAGTCGGAACTCATGACATGCACACAATCGAAAGTTCTCCCTAATGTGTCACATATGGCTAATGAGACTCACATATGGTCTCTCTACTTCGATGGATCAAAATCTAAAGAAGGATTTGGTGCAAGATGTGTGCTCATTGACCCAGGAGCTAACAAAACTTTGATCGCTTGCTGATTACAATTTGAATGCACAAACAACATGGCTGAATACGAGGCACTTCTGCAAGGACTTAGAAAGGCACTAGATTTGAAAATATAGAATTTAATGGTATTCGACGATTCACAAATTGTGGTCAGGTAGGTAAGAAATTTCATTCATTGCCTATCGCCACACCTGAAAAGTTATCAAGCTGAGGTATGGAATCTAATGCACAAATTTTTTGCATTTAACATTAAATCCATTCCAAGATTAAATAATTCTGAGGTGGACTTGTTAGCTAATGTTGCTTCCAAACTTTTTCCCGCAGAAGGCTGCAGAAGGCCGCATAAGGCCTTTCTCCGAACGCATTTTCGATCGAGTTGTTGTTTAGACCATCAGTCCCAGACCACATAACTAACTGGAGAGTGTTCGATGATGATCAACAGATCATCAGTTTCCTGCACATAGAAGACACTTTTCAAGGTGTGGTTATCGATGAAGGCACCCATGATGAATACCTCTGCAATTTTACGGTAATATCGGACCCAAGGTCTCCCGAAACAACATCAGATCTGGTAAATTCTATCCCAAAATCTGTGGTAAGATTAGAAATTTTTTATGATTTGCATGACAAATTCAGAAAATCAGTAAATTGTAAAATGAATAGTTCTTCCTTGACCCATGAAAAGGTAAATCTTGGAACTAAAGATAATCCACAATGCATCAATTTGGGAACAGGATGTTCCGGGCAAGATAAATCAGCCATTATAAAACTGTTAAAAGAATTTAAGGATGCATTTGCTTGGACATATGATGATCTAAAAACGTTTGAACCTAACATTATACAACACATCATTCCCATGAAACCCCAGACTCAACATTTTCAACAGAAGTTAAGAAAGATGCACCCAAAACTTAAACCAACGGTCAAGAAGGAACTAAACAAACTATTGAATGCAAAGATAATTTTTCTAGTAAGGCATACACAATGGGTTTCTAACCTTGTTTCTGTGAGGAAGAAAAGTGGCAAAATTCGACTGTGTCAATTTTCAAAACTTAAATCGAGCATCTGACAAAGACAACTTCCTTGTTCCTCTGATGGAACAGATTCTCTAGCAGGTATCTGGTTCTGAAAGATTGTCTCTACTAGACAGTTTTTCAGGGTACAACCAGGTCCTCATGTCTCCTCTAGACTAGCTGAAAACCACTTTCTGTACTCCATGGGGTACCTATTCTTATAGAAAGATGCCCTTTGGGCTTATATATGCCGGTGCCACTTTCCACAGAGCGATGGATATCTCTTTTCGCAGTCTAATCAATCAATCTGTAGTAGTCTATCTCGATGATGTCAATGTTTTCTCCAAGAATAAGGGAGATCATTTAGCCCATCTGAGATCTGTTTTACAACGATGTCGTAAGTATGACATCTCTCTAAATCCTAAAAAATCTGTCTTTGCAGTGGAACAAGGCAAGCTGCTCGGATTCAGAGTATCCAATGAAGGGATGATCATTGATCCCGAGAGGACTCAAGTCATTTCAAAAATCCCTCCCCTCTCTTCCAAAAAATCTATGCAATCATTTCTAGGTCAGATAAATTCTAGGAAATGGTAAGACCATTACAAAACTTAATAAAAAAGGATGTGCAATACCATTGGGGACCTCAAGAAAGTCAATCTTTTGACTCAATAAAAAAATCCATAGTGGAAGCTCCATCCCTAATGAGCCCTGACTTTTCACGAGATTTCACTTTTTACACATTTGCCTCCAATCGATCTTATGCAGCTGTGCTAACCCAAAAGAATGTTGAAGACAACAAAGTTCCCATTGCCTGTATGAGCTCAGCCTTTAAGGGAGTGGAGCTTAATTATCCATCTATAGATCAGAAGGCTTACGTTGTTTTTAAAGCGGTAAAACATTTTTGATCATATCTACTGAAATCTAGAACTAAATTCATTGTTCCTTACCCTACTGTCAGAAATTTGTTAGTAGAGAAATAACTGGGTGAAAAATGGGCAAACTGGGTGACATCCTTACAAGAGTATGACCTTGAGATCACCCCGGCACAAATTGTTAGCGGCCAAGGTCTATGTAAATTAGTCTTTGATTCAGTTGAAGAACAACGAAGTCAAATTGATGTGTTAATTGAAGATCAACATAATCAAGGTCAAATCTATTGTGTACAAAATCCTACAAATCCTTGGTATGATGACATTAAGTTTTATCTAATACATGGTTAAGCTCCTCGTCACCTTGATCCAAAAAAGAGGAGAGCGTTGAGATTAAAGTCTGCACCTTTCTAGCTTGTGAATGGTATATTATTTCACAAAATTTTTGATGAAATCCTTATGCGTTGTCTAGCAAGAGATAAAGCAGATAAAGTTTTATCTAAGTTGCATGCAGGGGAAGCTGGTGGGCATTTCGGTGGAGACACTACTACCCACAAAGTATTAAGGGCAGGGTATTATTGGCCCACGCTTTTCAAAGATGCCCATACATTATGCCGCAAATGCGTAATCTGTCAAAAGGCTTATGGAAGAGTACAGAAGGCAGCATTCCCGCTGCAACCTATCTCGGTGGATTTCCCTTTTCAGCAATGGGGTCTTGATATCATTGACCCAATTAACCCCACCTCCTCGCAACAACATAAATACATCATTACAACAACATACTATTTTACTAGATGGTCCGAGGCTACACCATTAAAAGTGGTAAACACTAGTCATGTAATATCTTTCCTCAAATCAAACATCATTACTCGATTCGGTATTCTTGAATGTCTGGTTTTTTATAATGCTTCATATTTCTCATCCCTCGATATGAGTGTATTTTCTTTAGAAAAAGGGATAAAACTGAAATATTCTGTCAGTTATTACCCCCAAGGAAATGGTTTAGCAGAATCGAAAAACAAAAACCTAATCAAGATCATCAAGAGGACAATTTTCGAAAACCACAAAAACTGGCACAACACACTTTCCAATGCAATATGGGCTGATAGGGTGACCCCGAAAACCGCTATTGGTAATTCCCCCTTCTTTCTTATTTATAGAAGGGAAGCAATTCTTCCTCCACATGTTCTGCTTCCTTCTTTGCAACTATCCCAGAAAGTTCAGGAAGAAGATTGTCCTCCCTTGGAAAGTCGGATTAATGATTTGCTGAAGTTAGAAGAGGTAAGAACTCAAGCGAAACAAAAACTAGATCAACATCAACATATTGTCAAAAACTGGTTTGATTCAAGTTCTTCCTCGGACAGGAACTTTGAGGTAGGTGATCTTGTCCTCAAGTGGGATAAACCTCATGAGGGGAAAGGCAAACATACCAAGTTCCAAAACTTGTGGTCGGGACCTTTCTTAATCGCCGAAAAACTAGGTCCTAGTTCTTTCCGCCTTTAGAATTTAGAAGGACAACTAGATACCTTTCCAGTGAATGGACAAGCTCTCGAGAGGTATTTCGCCTGAAAAATCCTAGATACACCTTTTGTACATATATTTTCTGTTTTGGTTTGTTTTGGTTTTACTTTTCATTTTTTTTTAATTTTTGTTTCGGCCTTCTAGGTCAAACATGCCTGTATTACGGTCTAGTTCAAAAGGGAGAACATAATGCTTCATCTTTAAACAACTATCAAGGACTGTCGGAGCATCAACTGTTGTATTTTCTTAAAAAAAAAATGTAGACTAGTTAAAGATGGTTTTTTGTTGAGAATTGATTTTTTGATTTCAATTTGCAATTGAGAGAAAACACGACTATCATTAAAAGCTCTTTACGTTGTCCCTTCTTTTAAGAAAGAAACTCAAGGATGCCTCCCTGTCCTCGAAAAATTAGTTTCATCAATGAACTATTCTCAGACCATGATGAAGGTTAGCAAGCAAAAATTAAAAGAGACGGAAAATAACGAATGTGTCAAAGACTGAAATTTTCAACATCACCCTGCTCTTCTGAATATCTATAAATTATATCAATAATTTTCCCAAGAGTTGTGGGAAGTGTTTGTAAACCCGTCGGGATACTGAACAGATCTACTAGCAGCAGGTAAATGCTTGCATGATTCCAAGACAACTTCGTTGGGGTACTGAACGGGCCCGCTGGCAGCGAAACGATGTCAGGTAAGAGAAAATTCTTAGGTAAAAATAAAATAAATTTTTTTTGATCATAAGCGTCCTTCATTCTGATTTGAAATTTCTTGGACAGGACAGAGGCGTTAGAGTGGGTTAATTTACATCCCTGTCGAGGCTATGGATGCCTACTGGCAGTAGTGGCCATGTCAACAGCATTGGAACCATTAACTTAAACATTGTGTCTTTCATTTGTGAAGTCTGTCACCAGATTTCATTTTTCAACGAAAGATATCTTAAGCTGGACCACATAATGATTATCAAAGATGCTCAAACGTCTTTCATTTGTTCTTTGATTTGAAATCATTCAAACATTTATAACCTAAAATCGTCAATGATACAAAGATAATTGCTTCTCCCAGCAAGTCACCATTGTTTCCAGCCTTACATATTTTCAACTTTTTAAAGCATCAAATAATAAATTATGTAGCTGCCTACCCGGGGTCATACGATTATTGTTCTTCATAAGCAATTTTTGAAACTACAAATGTGATCTTTCAGTTATTCCTAGTGTTTTCGTTTTCATGCTTCGTTCATGACTGAAAGCATGAACGAAGAATTAAAACCTATGATTGTATTACCACTCTATTTAAAGCTTATGAAAGGCAGATGGCTCCACAGTTTTTGTTAATAAAGATTTTTGTTTCCTGCTATGAAGCTCATCTTCTTTATTGACTCCTCAAATGTGAAGTATTCTTTGGTTTGTTATTTGAATCACCGAGGATCCATTTAATTTAAGCCATGATATATATTTTGTGGCTCTTGGTCATGCCTATCCTTGTCACTACATTTTGGTTTACAAAATCTTTCCTCTCCTGAACTTTAGAAACCAAACCCACCTTGTTGCGCAATGCTAAAGTTTTAATGAACCTGGTCCTGGCCTATACACTGTGGGAGGTGGTAGTCCGACAACGATAATCCCATCACTTCAAGCTAAGTCTCGGGTTTCACATGTACTCCTCACATTCTTTTCACAAAACACCTATCATTTGGTATTGAGGAACCTCTGTTCATACGCACTAGGGTATTGATGAGTTTTGGGTATGAAATATCTCTCTGGTCTTCTCCTAGAAACCTTCCATACTCAATTTGTTTTATTGTCTGCCTTTCAAATCCCCATGGCCCCAGTCATCAGGATTGAACCCAATGGCTTGCAAACCTTGCTCCTGTGTGATGATGCAAGGGAGGATCTTGAGGGTCAAGGCTAGCTTGTTTTTCTTGAGAAATTCCAAGGTTTTAACTTGCGAACCGCTCAGGAATTTGCCCTTTCTTTTGATGGATTCCGAGCCAAGGTAGGAGACATTCAGTTCGAGGTCACAAAGGAATTTTTAGGTCAAGCAATAGGTCTTCCATTGAGCGGGCATAAATGATTTAAAAACGCCAAGGTCGAGGAGGTTCCATGGAGCCTGTTCTTCACATCTAGGAAAATCAACTGTTGTGATAAAGGTATGCATGTGTCCTTGTTGAAAACCCAGTGAGATGGTTTGCTAGCAATCCTGAGACAATTCATGACATGCGAGGGTCGCTTTGGTTTTGTTTTCCTATATCACATATGTTTGTTGATGAATTTCATCGGGTTTCAGTTAAATATACCCTATTACCCGTGGATAAGCTTGTATAAAATGGCGAAAAGGTATAAGAGACAACATTTGAAGTCCAGCCTGTTTCACCACGGTTTGATAAAGATATTGTTGGTACATTAATTGAAGTTACAAAATGATGATTGGAATGCCTTCCTAACCCGAAATGGTTTCATTAACTTCGACACTGTAGAGGTTGACAAACCCATGATAGAGGAAACCATAGTCCATGCCAGAGTGGTTCTTTCATTTACAGAGACCTGTGTTATGGCCACCCTCAATGAGCCTATACCTGACCAAAAAGATGTTGAGCAGAGCCATGAACAACACGCCTGTCCTAACGCCTCTGCTAAGAACGTAAACAGGCCTCCATGCAAACCATCTAAAGGTGACATCGATTTAGGGTTTAAAAATAAAAGCGCAGGTAGGTTAATATAAAGGAAACTACGAAATAAACCAAACTCTCATGTGAGCTCGATCAAAACGATCGATATCCATGAGATCTCTGATTTAGATATCAAGATATTCTTGGCCGAAGAAGACCCTCCTTCCCTCAAACCAGGTCTTGACTAGGCTTACAATTTCGTAGATAATTTGCCACCCTGCCTGAAAAACAGTCAAGGATTTCCAGGTATCAAGTTTGATAAGAAAGCTATAGGCAATAGTGGAGACGTTCTGGCACACGACTGTGGGTATTCTCAAATGGTTGTCACAGATTCACAATGTGAAATTTGTTTGTTCTGGATTGATAAATATTATACAGACATACCCATTTTACAATCACAAATCAAAACCCTTACTGATCAGGTCGACTCACTAATGGATGAAAATCATAGGCTAAAGTCCATTGTTTAGAGACAAGGCAAACATTTGAAAACGATTGGGAACATAATAGTAAAAAATGTCGAGAGTGTAACAACAGTGGTCAATTCTGAGATCCTGTGAATCGAATTGATTTTCCAATTAAAGGTAAAGATTTGTTTTTTTGTGATTTCGTTGCTAAAATAAGACTAGCTACAGAATCAACAAATTCTGTAGCCAGTCTATTCTTATTCGACATTTGGAAAATATTGGTTAAATGTATATCTGAATTTCTTTATTTCATATTTTTCTTTCAGGATATCTGGCAGTTTATGGTGACCAAATGATATGAAGCATTTTTGGGCTTATTAGCCATATCCGTGACTCATTTTTTGTGTAACAGGAACAAACTCTTTTTAGTTTTTAGAGATTTAGTATGATATGGAGTGGTTTTATTCCCCTCTATTTTGTAATCAGTAGATCATTGTGGAGATTTAATCTTATCCCACAAGATAAGACAGTTAGCTTTTCTAAACCCTTTAAAAACTCATATTTTTTGTAATCAAGGCATCTTGGCCTGGGGTTGAAGGTGGACAATTTACTTGCAAATTTGGATGAAACATATATTTACATTTCGGCTTTAGTTGTCTGTAAATGTTGTTTTCATTTATGGTTTGTTTATTCTGATAAATCAATAGTTGTTGATAGCTTTAGTCTTCACAATTTATTATGGCATTGGGATAATTTCTTTAAAATGTTGTCCACATTTTGATGCTTCAGATATTGAAAAGAGTGATCATTCGTTCAACCCAAATGGTACGAGTTTTCTTTAATTTTGTTGAATGATTAAAAACATGTTGTTACAGTTAGATTTATCTTAAATGCAATTGCTTGCAATCACAAATATCACAGCGATTATTTGCATCTCATCGTTCTGTCATTAAAATTCAACAGTCAATATACTATTTTTCTTTTATTCCGAACAGTTTCAAGGTTCATTGCAGGTTTATCTCTTGGACAGGCTGGCTGGACATTCTATAATCATACATATGTTTAGATGCTTGTTTATTAACTCATTAATAGGTTAATTTATTTATTTTTGTCATTTGTTTGTCTTCGAAACTCTAATATATGGTCTGGCTCTGACCGTCCACATACTTCTGCTTCATAGTATATTTTTCTATTTAATTTTATATTAAGAAAGAGAAAACAAAAAATATCTTATGTGCTTTCTTTATCTGCTTTTTTTAAAGCAGCCATCTTCACATTGATTTTCGTGAGTTTGGATTAAAACTTGCAACTTGTATATCATGCACATAAATAAGATAGGCAGATTTGTTGTTTAAATACTATCTACAATAGTTATATATACATATGCACATATATATATTAAGTGGTTATTTAATAGTTAGCTCTTTTATTTCTTTTATTTGTTTCTTCTAGGACTTTTAGATTGGCCAACGGAGCCATTAAACCCGTCAAAACAAGTTATACCAAACGACTTGGGTTATTTAGACAACCCCAGACCAGACTCGTTCTTCCAATTGACGGACGGTCATTTTTTCCCGTCAATAGCCTACCCCCCTCAAGCCACAAATGTTAACGGATAGGATCAACTTGGTTTAACCACACCATGGGTTACACATGCTCTAAGAGCCCTAATAATAGTTCTTTTTATGCCTTAATTAACTTATTTAACTGTTGTCTCTTGTACATGCTTTATATAATGTTTTATGCTATCCTTTTGACCCCTAAGCTCCTTTAGAATATCCAATCCCAACCCCCTATAAACCAAAGAGTCATGAGAGGAGGTATTGGGTCTCAGGTGGTAATGGCCACCTCCTCATTTCCAAGGAGAATGAAGCCTAGGAACAAAATTCTCAATAAGGTTATCCCTCCTATTAAATGAAGGGTCTGAGCCACAAGATATGTTAACAGAAAACCCCTCCCCTCTTACTAGTCCAACTTCTAACTCAACAAACTCTAAAAAAGGTGTCCCTTACCCCCCTCAACTTCATCTTGACAACAAATAATAGAACCCTCCCTCGATGCCAAACAAATGGCAAACTTCTTATTAGATACTGAGGAAGGAATTAAAGTAGACTTACCATGAGGGTGTGCACCCATACTCCAGAGCACATCCAACTTTTGCAGTTGCAAAGGAGAGAAGTCAAAAAACCCTGAACCCACTAGGGATTCCTCCTTAATTGCTTCCAATTCTCAAGAACCAGAAATTAAGGGAATAGAAATATTGCCAATGATAAAACCCATATATCTCAAAATCACCTCCTCCACACCATCATGCATTCACCCATTCCATGGAGCTTCACCCTCAATGTGGCATGTTGACTCAATAGAAATGTGAGGAACTTCTTCTAGAAGAACAACCCAATCCTCCCCGCACCAGAATTGTCCTTGTATTTTACCCAATAATGTCATGTAAAAGACTTGTCATAGCCATGAATAATGTGGCCATACTAGTGGCATATCACACAATAGAAAGGGAAATTCACATAATCTAGGGTCTAGGTGCATGATTTATCACCAACCACCAACTCCATTGATTCAAACAAGCCTTGACTAACATCAATTTATACTACAATCTAGGAAATAGATCGACCATTATGGGATTTCTTACTATCATTCGATAGAATGAGCTTACCCAACATGTAACCAATAACCCACAAAACATGCTTGAACCACATCTCTAAAGGAAAACTCGATAATTTTACCTAGATTGAAGTACTAATAGAGAATTTCTCCTTTTCATTGAAACAAAGATGCCATGGTTTGATGGATAGGTAAGCCCTGTCCAAAAACTAGTTACCTTTTAAAAAATTTAGGGCATCCTCGTCACACCTAAAAATAAACTCAAGCTATCCTTTAAAATTAAAATGAAATATTGATCCATACCCTAGAATAGGATCCCACTCCAATTGAAGCCATTCCTTCAAACACACCATGGAAACTATACTACCAAGAAATTTTCCCACCAAACTCTTCCCTGCTGTAATACCCTTGTTTCCCCTAGTTTGTAAATATAACTATAACTAGCCAAGAGACTATGGCAGACTAGATATGTGTGAATGTTTGATTTGATGAACCTTTTTGTTATAAAAGGTCAATGTATGTATTTTATGTTATTAATAAAAAATGGAAAGGTATTGCATAACTACTGAAAGGGGGGTTTGCCAAGATAGACCATGGATGCTATGAGAGAGAGGGTGAGGGGAAAAAAAAATGGTTGAGATGACCCCCCACTGAACCAATACCTTACTGGATTTAATGACTCAGACTCAGAATAGTCCTCTGACCCATAAATGAATTACTAGTCAGATTGGTAGCTAGAAGAGTCATCCTCAAAGTTAATTAGGAGATGGGGAAGAGTAACCGTCTGCAAGACTTCTAGACTTGACCACGAGCTAGGGATCCGGGCCCACACAACCTTGTTGAGGAAGGAAAGAAAAGAGGTAATTCATAGACGGAGGTAGGAGAAACAGAGCGAGAAAGCAGATCTGCGAAGAGAATGGAGTCAAAAGAGAAATCTCGAGAAGAGAAAAAGAGAAAAAGAGGAGTTACAACTCTCTGGTTCGAGGAAGAACCGGGTAATCAGCTCATTATGGGCACAAGAAGATGGGGGAAGGGTTTTCATTAAAAGCCGATAAATGATACTGACGAGTGATTGTGAAAGTACTCGTGGATACCCCCTTGCTTGGTATAGAGAAAACCAACTGTCAAGATCCTATGGGAGGAGGAGAGTAACCTTCGTCCTTCACTGTAATTAAGCAAGAAGAAAGAGTTTCTCTTAAAGCATCATGGTCTAGCTCAGGGGTGGCCAACGGTAAATATTCCAGGTGTGGTTGCTCTTATGGTTGGGTGGAAACAAACACCCCTTTCAACAACCGCTTCACGATTTCCGGTTTTATGATAAGTATCTTCATACTTTGTGTGTTGAAATGGAAATTATGATTGAATATATATATATTTATCTATCTATGAATGAGTTCTATATTGAATTATTAAGGTAGATATATGTATTACCTCTCTGTGAACTCATGATTTTGAATGGTCGTATGCTTGCCTCAGTTTAGAATTTAAAGAGTCGTGGGATGTAAGCCTACCAGAGGGTCGAGGTAGGAATGTTTAATTCATTCTGATCTCTAGAATCTACCCTTGCAGGGATTCCAAGATCAAACCCTATGGAAGGAGGGTGCCTCCTTCATATTATTCACTATGTGACCGAGGGATCATGTCCATGTCCTTAACCCATTTATGGTTAAAGGAATTAGCGTGTATCCCACAAGAGTTTTCAAAGGACCCATGTGACCAAGGTCTGGGAACCCCACGCTAAGCCTGAAAGGAGTTAAGCCTTTTTTTCTTCGGAACTCTGAGAGTTCAGAGATCTAGAGTGTTTCGACCCTACCATTCGTAAATCGACCGAAGGAAACTGATGGTGACGGTTACCCACAAGGTTAACCGGTGCCTGGCGGATTCCCTAACCGTGGCAGATAGACCTTCCCCACCGCTAAACCTTGATCTATTTACCCATCGTGAAGTAACGTAAGCCACTGATTCAAGGGCATCCGGGAGACCCCTTGGTCGTTGGATCTACACCCAGGGAAATTTGGCAAAGTCCTACTTTGGGAGAACATAGATGATATAGCATCAAACTCTCCGAACACCGAATTCGCCAAATGATGAGAGTTGTGGATCTTAGCATTCTGTTAGGAACTGCTCCTAACTATCTGATCAAACCACAAAGGGACCCACGTACAGTACTTCAGAGGAGCCCTACTTCAAGAGAGCAGAGCGGCGACAATGCCAAAACTACCAAAGGTCAGAGCTATGAAGTGACGAGGACCATAGATCTAGGGACCCTTTAGGACCTCCCCTGACTGTTAGATCTAGATCATGGTCAGCCCGATGTTGACCACTCCGAGAGTAAGGAGGAAGTTACACCACGGATCCCCTAAACGCCGAAGTTACAAAGTAATGGAGGTCATCAATCCAAGGATTACATGGACACACCTTGATCCTAAAAATTGAAGGGCTTGGAAGGCCATCAGTTTTGAGTGATGTGGCACAATGATGTCATCCAGGATGATGTGGACGCATGACTAACGTGCCACGTGTCACATGGGTTTGTGCATTTTGTAGACCCTATAGGCCCATTAACATGTGACACGTGTCACCCACTAAAGGGGCCAAATGTCATATCTGCTTTGTTGCATGTCACACTTGGCACGTACCTTCTTGATTCATTTGGTGGGAGGAGTATGCGAGACCCACTTGTATTTTCCTCTGCATCTAGTACCTCACCACGTGCAAGGGTGGACCCTTCGGGAGTCTGGAACTTTAGGACTCCTGAGGTTTGGAGTGTAGTGTCAAGGATAAGATGAAAGGGACGAAGGCCAGAGCTACGTGGCATGATTTCAGATCCTTTAGGAGTTTGGGAATTTAGGACTCCAGAGGAAATGCATGTAGAAAGGACAAGGGGCGTTCAACGTCGAACGTTGAATTCCCCTCTATCCTGTGTGTTAGACGAGGATTAAGTCTAGTCATTGGATTGGTTGATGGATGGACTAGGGTCATTTGTTGTTAAGATCGAGGAGAATATGAACCATCAGATCACTCTATGTTGGGAACATATCGTGACCATCGGATTTCCTAACTACAAATGATTACTAAAGAAACACACTAAGAAACATACTTTTACCTAACAACACATTAGACCAATTATATCTTAACTAACTCCTAAGTGTATAAATATCCTAACATCCCCCCTTAAGAACAACTTGGGATAGGATTGAAGGATTTACAATATTGACACAATAGGAGAAGGAAGGAGGTATTAGAGCATATCCCCCCTTGATGACAACTTCCTGAACTCCTAACATAGATCGAAGTTTGGAAAACTTAGCTTCTGTAAGAGACTTTGTGAAAATGTCTGCAACTTGATCTTCTGTAGGGAAAAAGAGCACTTCAATAACTTGATCATGAATGAGCTTTTTGATTAAGTGCATGTGTAGCTCGATGTGTTTGATGCGCTGATGTTGAACTAGGTCTTTGGCAATCTTAATGGCACTCTAATTATCACACCAAAGGCTAGTCAGATGTTGTTGCTAGAATCCAAACTCTGAAAGGATCTATCGAAGCCACAAGGCTTCGTGACTGGCATTTACCGCTACTCGGTACTCTGCTTCTGCTGAAGAAAGTGCAATACATGTTTCTTACAGGCCAAGTGATAGGTCCTAAACTAAGGATGAAAACATAACATGTAGTAGAATTATGATCATCAGGGTCGCCGACCCAATCTGAATCAGTGAAACCAACTAATAAAGGAATCCCCCTGAAATTTAATGTATCTCGAACTAAATTGTACCACGAACATAGCGAAGTATCATTTTAACTTCTTTCCAATGGCTTTCATGGGGTGTTTGCATATACCGAGAAACAAGACCAACAACAAAGGAAAGATTAGGACGTGTATGATTCAAGTATAAGAAGCTACCAACTAACTGATGGTATAGGGTGGCATCAACTTCAAGAGAAGTATAGGTGGAAATAAGCTTGACTCCAGAATGGAAGGGAAAAGAGGTTGGTTTACAATCATCCATGTGAAAGCGATGAAGAAGGTCACAAGCATACTTAGACTAGGAAAGAAAAATTCCTTCATTGGTTTTCAAAACTTAGAGGCCAAGGAAATAGTGCAAAAAGCCTAAGTCTGTCATTTCAAATTGCTTCTTACGGTTGGTTTTCACATGGTTTAAAAGTTTTTAGTCACTACCAGTAAGGATAAGGTCATCGACATAAAGGACAAGGATGATGAGATGGCTTCCTAATTTCTTAGTATAGACATTAGGATCAGAATGGCATCTAGAGAATCCATTGTCAATAAGAAAGTTGTTCATTTTGGCATACCAAGCTCGTGGAGCTTGCTTAAGACCATAAAGATATTTGTTAAGGTGACAAACAAGGCTAGAGTCATTTTGGACATAGCCAAAAGGTTGTTCCATGTAGATTTATTCTTGCAAATCTCCATGTAAGAAAGCAGATTTAACATCCATATGATGGACCTCCCATTTATGTGAGGTAGCAAGGGAAAGAACGAGGCATATGGAATTCATTTTGGCTACAGGGGAAAATGTTTCATTATAGTCATTTCCTTCAACTTGGGAAAATCCTTTGGCAACTAACCGAGCCTTGTGTCTTTCAACACTTCCATATTATGCATACTTAGTTCTGTAGACCCATTTACATCTGACAAGTTTTCATTCTTTTGGAAGAGGTACAAGATCCCAAGTATCATTTGCCATTAAATAACAATACTCTTCATTCATTTTTGTATCCCAATTTGGATGACCTGAAGCTTATACAAATGTCTCTGGATCACGAGTCTTTGAAACTTGAGCCAAAAGAGAAGAGGCTCGTTGGAACTATGAACAAGTCCAACGTTGATTTGAAGGATCACCGACAAGATCACCAACTGCTTCTCATGTTGAATAGAGCCATCTAGGAAGCGGTGGAGTTGGTGCTGGTTTAGGTTCAAAGGACTCATCTATAGGAAGGTGAGCAGGCAGAGGTGGATTTCATCCTCATTGTTATTATCTGGGGAAGAAACCAGAATAGGAATGCCGAAGAAGGCATAATCATCGAATTAGGCTCACATGCCAAGAGATTTTCATCAAATTTAACATCTCTTCTAATAATAATTTCATTACAATGTGGTTGAAGAAGTCTATAACCTTTGACATCTTCATAATAAACAACAAATATAGACTTCTCACTTTTAGGCTACAATGCTTTACTTTTCTCATCAGGAATGTGATCCCATGCTATACTGCCAAATACATGGAAGTGACTTACATCTGGTTTAATTTTAGTCCAAGCTTCTTCCGGTGTTATACTTTTAAGAGCCTTTATGTGAGTGTGATTTACTATGTAATTTTCATAGTTGATGGCTTCCGCCCAATACTTTAGATTTAATCCCTTAGATTAGATCATACAATTAGCCATTTCCTTTAATGTGTGGTTCTTTCTCTCAACAACACCATTTTGTTGTGGTGTATATGGAACAATGTGTTTCATTTGGATGCCCTGTGTAGTGCAGTAACTTGTAAAATTATTGTTCACAT
>JZKD02S1023397.1:754018-764781 GCA_000966675.3 Picea glauca | reverse complement strand
TCTTTTTCCTTTCCCAAGGTAATCTGGTACAAGCCTTTACTTCTTAATAAATCCTCCATATGAGATTTCCATTGGAAGTAGTTGGTGCTGGTAAGAAAACAATTACTGGAAGAATCCATATTAAATATGTAGATAATATGGATTTAAAAACTGAAATTGATGATCTAGATGGAAAGATCTTGAAAAATTAGGCGATTTAAAAAAAAAAAAAACGACACTAAAAACAGACTTCAAATGTGAAAGTTATGCCCTTTTTTAAAAAGGCATAAACGGTAACCAAAGGGCCGCATGGTGGTGTAAGTTGCTTTAAAAAGTGACCCATTTTTATAAAAGGAAGTGGGGACCACTTTTACAATGAAGTTACTTTATAAAAGAAAATCCGCATGAAAAATAAATAACTCTAAAATAAAATATTAAAGCTACTTATAGTGATTCACTTTTATACTTGAAGTGAAATACACTTTATAATTGAGCATGAACTTTTTCAAAAAAAGTAACAAAAAGAGAGACTTGAACTCAAGACCTCTTACTTAATAAGGCAAGTTTTAACGAAATGGGCTAGAAAAACATATTGTATTGTTTAACAAGAGAATTGGGGGTGTTGTTGGTATTGTTTTTGGAGAGCGTGCTAAAAAAAACACTCACACAACTAGATCAAAGATCAACACACTGATGTTTTGACGTGGTAAAACCCCTATGGAGAAACATCCATGACCCCGGCCAACGTGGCCACTTGGAACAGTTTATTAATGCAAAAGAAAGATTACAGAGAGATTTTACAAGAGATTTTCTCCCAATCGATCATCGAAAAATGACCCTCCATTCTATTTAAATAGAGATCACAGACCAATCGGGTGTTAAGCCATGGATCAATTGATGCTAAT
Source organism: Picea glauca (assembly GCA_000966675.3). Lineage (NCBI taxonomy): Eukaryota > Viridiplantae > Streptophyta > Pinopsida > Pinales > Pinaceae > Picea > Picea glauca. The sequence continues at coordinate 763,897 of JZKD02S1023397.1, read as the reverse complement.
ATCGAGGAGAATATGAACCGTCAGATCACTCTATGTCAGGAACATATTGTGACCGTCAGATTTCCTAACTACAAATGCATTCTAATGCATACTAAAGAAACACACTAAGAAACACACTTTTACCTAACGACACATTAGACCAAGTAGATCTTAACTAAATCCTAAGTGTCTAAATATCCTAACAACCCGCAGAAGGTAGGAACCTAGAAATGGCATGAACGAGGTGGAGCCATGGGGGCGCCACGTGGCCCTCAACCAATGAACGTCTGAAGAACTTTAGGAAGCCATAATTTGTAAACCAGAGATCGGTTTAGAGCTTGGTAGTAGTTGTTATAAATCTATGAGAAAGTAGAAGAGAATGGATAATCTCAGAGAGATGATTCGAGATGATTTGAGTAAGAAAATATTTTGATGCCCTGTCCCTAAAAATGGTATTTAGGGGTCGGGTGTGTTACAAATTGGTATCAGAGCATGGTTACAACACTTTGCCTGCTTGGGCTCATGAACAAGTCACTTAAAAATCTTATTTAGAGAACTCCTAGGGGTGAAACACTATCTCACCCCATTCCTAAGAGGCTTAGTTAAACCTCTACTAAAGAAAGGAATGAAACTTTCTACTGATGTGTGTATTTTAAAAAATATGAATTATGTGTTGTTCATAAGTTAGTAGATCATTAACTAACAATTTTTTTTTTATCAAGACTCAAGCAGTCAATGGACCGTAGGAAAACTATAACATAAAGGATGGTGACACACCATGAATTGGGGGGAATCTCCCACAATGGAGAGGACGAATCTGATGAAAGGAGGGCAGTGGAAACCCCTCCAGATTTGGATGAAATTGTAAGAAGCCTCATGGCAGAATTATAGATTTGTAAGGATGACAATGAAAGGATGATAAAAAAGTAGGAAAAAAAAACTGAAATTAATGCAGTTCTACTACAGATATTATCAAATATACAAAGGTAGTTGCAGCATGGACTAGCTGTGAGTCATGTGGACAGACATCATACGAAGAAAACCCAAACTCCACTTGAGATACAAAAGCATGGCCCTGAGAGTGGCCACACAAGGAGGAGAACCTCAAAGAAGGCCCAACATGGAGCCAAGAGATACTCATCGGAAGAATCCTCTGGTGAGGAAACTGATCACTCCAAGGAATCTTCTAGTAGAAAAACTAGTTCACATTCCCAGAGGAAAAGAAAGAAGAGGAAACATTCCAAGATTCATGACTCTGAAGAGTTAAAGAAAGCCAAACCACCCACCTTTGATGGAGAAATTAAGAAGGGGGAAGAGGCAGAAGTTTGACTGCTTGGCTTGAAGAAGTAATTCAGAATCCATGACTACTCTGAAAATTTAAAGGTTCAAATAGCCATATTTAACTTGAATCGAAAGGCCTCCATTTGGTGGGAGGACCTTAGGAATATGAAAGGAATCCATGAGAAGGACTTGTCATGGAAACAATTTAAGAAATACTTCAAGAAGAAGTACCTGTTAGGGAAATACTTTGATGGGAAGACCAAGGAGTTCTGTGAACTCAAGTTAAGACAACTCACCATAGAGGAATATATCAATAAATTATTTGAGATGATAAGGTATGTTCCCTACATAAAAGATGAAAAGGTGAAGATGCAACAATTTATTAGTGGACTACCTCAGTTCTTTCTGGACATACTTGAATTTGATGGGCCAAATACCTTAGAAGAAACTATCCGAAAAGCAAGGTATTGTTATGAGTAGTTCAAGAATAAGAGAGAACCTCACAAGGAATAGAAGAAGAAAATCACTTCGAGATTCAAGAAAAAGGGGTTTAAACCCTCAAGATTTAAGAACTATGGGAAATGTTCTAAGATGATCCTTCCTACTAAAAGTGTATATTAGCAAAATTTCCCCTCTCGGAGCGTAAATAAACCCTTTAGAGCAGCCCCAGGAAAGACTAACAACACAAAGAGAGAACCCTTGAAATGTTGGGGTTGTGGAGAAGAACATATGTTGAGAGACTACCCATATAGGAAACAAAACAATAGGAGGGTCTACAACATCCAATATGATACCACAATCAATGATGTGGCTAGGATCATACCAAAAACTTATGCAGCCTTGGATAATAGACAAGATGGCCACCAAGCTTTAGTGGTGGAGATGGAAGGTATGATTGCCAACCATCTAGTTTCCATTTTAATTGACCATGGTTCTAATTTGAGTTACATTTCCCCCCAAAATATTGAGAAATGTAAATTGCAACAAATTAAACATGTTAAATCATGGTTGGTACAACTAGCCACTGGAACCAAAAGAAGAGTAACAAAGGTCATACTAGCATGCCAATTCATTGTGAGTGGATTACCCACCCAAGCAACCTTAAACATGCTCCCTTTAGGATATTATGACCTGCTGATTGGCATGGACTGGTTGGCTTCCCATAAAACCAAGTTGGGTTGTTACAACAAAACTTTGGAGTGTGAAAATGAAGAAGGGAGAAAGATAAACCTACAAGGGATTTAAAAGCATGTCTTAGTGAGACAAGTATTATCCCTTCAAGTGAAAAAGTATTGCAGAAAAAGGTGTCCTTTGTATGCAATACAAGTGTTGGATTCTATTGAGGACAACAAACAATGCCTAGAAGACCATCCCATATTAAGATGGTATATGGATGTGTTCCCATAAGAGGTACCAGGTCTACCTCCAAGAAGAGACATTGAATTTTCAATAGAAATTGCACCAGGAGCGGTCATAGTGTCTAGAACATCCTATAGAATGAGTACACAAGAGCTAGTTGAACTCAAACTACAATGAAAGGAAATTATGGAAAAAGGATACATTAGGCCTAGTGTGTCTCCATGGGGAGCACCAACCTTGTTTGTGAAAAAGAAGGACAAAACACTTAGGATGTGCATAGACTATAGGAAACTCAATAAGATGACCATAAAGAATCAATATCCATTTCCAATGATCGATGACTTGTTTGACCAATTAAGAGGTGCTACAATTTTCTCCAAGATTGAATTGAGGTCTGGATACCATTAGGTTCGAATTAAGGATGAATACATCCACAAGGCATTCTTTAGGACAAGGTATGGTCAGTATGAATTTGTGGTGGTTCCATTTGGGCTAGCCAATGCACCAACCACTTTTATGTCCTTAATGAATAATGTACTCAGTAAATTCCTAGACAGATTTGTATTGGTTTTCATTGATGATATTCTAATATATTCTAAGAATAGGGAAGAGCATGAAGAACATCTTCAACTAATACTTCAAGTACGAAGAGAACATCAACTCTATGCTAAGTTTAGTAAGTGTGACTTTTTCTAGAAACAAGTCCATTACTTAGGCCATGTTATTTTTGAAGAAGGTGTGGCAGTTGATCCTGAAATGATCAAATCCATTATGGATTGGCCTACCCCAAAGGATGTATATGATATCAAATCATTTATGGGCTTAACAGGATACTATATGAGGTTCATAAAAGTATTTTCCAAGATTGGTTTCCCAATCAATTCTCTTCAGAAAAAAAAGGGAGTTAAATTCCTTTGGACATCAGAATGTGAGGAGAGATTCCAAGAGCTGAAATTCCTTCTAACCAATGCACCTGTGTTGAATATTGAATATCCAAACAAGGACTTCCTTGTGTGTACAAATTGCTTCAAGGAAGGACTTGGAGGAGTCATTATGCAAGAAGAACATGTAATTTGCTACGAATCCATAAAATTGAATGAGCATGAAATCAATTATGTGACCCATGATCTAGAATTGGTTGCAATAGTGTATGCTTTAAAAATGTGGAGGCATTACCTCCTGGGTAGAATATTTGTGTTGATGACATATCATTGTGGGTTGAGATACCTATTTGATCAACCAAAACTTAATTCTATACAAGCTAGATGGATGGCTCTCCTTAGTTATTTTGATTTTGAAATCAAACATATCAAAGGAAAATAAAATAGGGTGGTTGATGGCCTTAGCAGAAGTGTAAAAATGATTCACCTGGCAGCTGTAAGCACTTGTGAAATGGATGTCAAGGAAAGAGACAAAAGTGTGCAAGAAATAGATGCATTTTTCAAGATTGTAAAATCGTACTTAGAGAAAGAGACCATGGGGATGAAGTATGAAGGTTATCAATTGTTGAATGATGGATTTCTAACTTACAAAGGTAGGTTGTATATTCTGAACTGTGACAACTTGAAGAGGTTCATGATGGATGAACTACACAAAATACCATATACTGGTCATCCTGGTTATCAGAAGATGATCACAACCACTAGGAAACTATTTTATTGGCCAGGACTAAATAAGGAGATAGTTGATTACTTGGCTAAATGTCTAGAATGTCAGCAGGTTAAAGTAGAGCACCAACATCCAGCAGGGTTGTTGCAGCCCCTACCTATTCCAGAATGGAAATGGGAAACCATCTCCATGGATTTCATCACACCAAAATCGGCCAAACAAAATCACGCCATCATGGTAGTGGTAGAAAAATTGAGCAAGGATGCTCACTTCGGTCCCTTCAAGTCAACTTGCAAGGTAATAAATATTTCCATTATTTTCATGAAATAAATATTTAGGCTACATAGCATGCCTAAGGAGATAATATTTGACAGAGATACAAAATTTACTTCAATCTTTTGGAAATATTATTTGTTGGTTTCAAAACTAAATTGTTATTTAGCACAACCTATCACCCTCAAACTGATGGACAAACAGAGATGGTAAACCAAGTGTTAGAGGATATATTAAGGATGCATGTAATGTATCAACCTAATAAGTGGGAAGACTACCTACCACTAGTATATTTTTCCTACAACAATGGCTATCAAGAGTCATTGAAGATGAGCCCTTTTGAGGCCCTCTATGGTAGACAGTGCAAGGTTTCAATCAATTGGGATAATATAGTAGATAGAATTACAACCGAGCCAAACATGTTGAAATAAATGGAACACCAAGTAATTCAAATCAAACATAATTTGAAAATAACTCAGCATAGAAAAAAAAGTTATGCAGATAGAAAGAGGACTCCTAGAGAGTTCAAAACAAGGGATCATGTGTATCTTAGAGTTAGACCTAAGAAAATCTCCTTGAGCATGGGAGAGTGTGCCAAGATGGCACCTCAGTATTGTGGACCCTTTGAAATTTTGGATAGAGTGGGACCTATAGCCTATAAGCTAGCACTCCCTCCCATGGTGAAGGCACATGGTGTTTTCCATGTTTCGTTATTAAAAAAATATGTACATGATTCTAATAATATTATTGATTGGTCTATGAGTCAGGTGGAACTAGAGGGAGACTTCCTGACATAACCTCGATGCATAATAGACAGGAAGGAAACCCCACTCAGGAACAAAACCATTGCAGGGGTCAAGGTGTAGTGGAAACACTTTGTCTCAGATGAGGCTACATGGGAAATGGAGGATGCCATGAAACATGCATATCCATTTTTGTTTACTTATGTACCTATAGAGCACATTGACAGATAAAACATCAAGGACGATGTTCCTTTAAGGGGGAGGGGATTGCAATACCCATGTTTCCCCCAGTTTGTAAATATAACTATAACTGGCCAAGAGACTATGGCATACTATATATGTGTGAATGTTTGATTTGATGAACCTTTTTGTTATAAAAGGTCAATTTATGTATTTTCTGTTATTAATAGAAAATGGAAAGGTGTTGCATAACTATTGAAAGGGGGGTTTGAAAAGATAGACCATGGATGCTATGAGAGAGAGAGAGTGAGGGGAACTATAAATGGTTGAAATGACCCCCCACCAAACCAGTACCTTACTGGATTTAATGACTCGGACTCAGAACAATCCTTTGACCCAGAAATGAATTACCAGTCATATTGATAGCCGGAAGAGTCGTCTTAAATAGTTAATGAGGAGATGGGGCAGAGTACCCATCGACAAGACTTCCAGACCTGACCACGAGCTATGAATTTAGGCCCACGCAAACTTGTTGAGGAAGGAAAGAAAAGAGGTAATTTGTGGGAAGAGGCGGGAGAGACAAAGCGAACAAGCAGATCGACGAAGAGAGCAGTGTCAAAAGAGAAATCTCAAGAAGAGAAAAAGAGAAGTTATAGCTCTAAGGTTCGAGGAAGAACTGGGTAATAAGCTTGTTATGGGTACAAGAAGTTGAGGGAAGGGTTTTCATTACAAGTTGATAAACAAGACTGACGAGTGACTGTGGAAGTACTCGTGCAGACCTCCTTAATTGGTATAGAGAAAACTGTTTGTCAAGATCCTATGGGCGGAGGAGAGTAAGCTCCTTCCTTGACTATCATTAACCAAGAAGAAAGAGTCTCTCTCAGAGAATTATGTTCTAGCTCGGGGGTGGCCAATTATAAATATGTCAAGAGTGGTTATGCCTATGGTTGGGTGGAAACAAGCACCCCTTTCAGCAGTTGCTTCATTGTTTCTAGTTTTCTGATAAGTATCTCCATACTCTATTTGTTGAAATGGAAATGATGATTGAATATATATATTTATCTGTCTATGAATGAGTTCTATATTGAATGATTAAGGTAGATATATGTATTACCTCTATGTGAACTCATGCTTTTGAATGGTCTTCTGCTTCCCTTAGTTTAGCAGTTAAAGAGTCATGGGGCGTAAGCCTACCAGAGGGTCGAGGTAGGATTTATTGGAATATTTTAAGTCCTGTCAATCTCTAGAATGTACCCTTGTGGGGATTCCAAGTTCAAACCTTGTGGAAGGAGGGTGTCTCCTTTAGATTCTTCATCGTGTGACCGAGGGCTCATGCCCATGTCCTTAACCCATTTACAATTAAAGGAATTAGCACATATCCCACAAGAGTTTTCAAAGGACCCATGTGGCCAATGTCTGGGAACCCTACACTATGCCCGAAAGGAGCTAAACCTTTCTGGCTTCGGAACTCTAGGAGTTCGTAGCTCCGGAGTGTTTCGACCCTACCGTTTGTAAATTGACCGAAGGAAACTGATGGTGACGGTTACCCACAAGGTTAACCAGTGTCTAGAAGATTCCTTAATCATGGTAGATAGACCTGCCCAACCATTAAACCTTGATCCATTTACCCATGTGAAGTAATGCGAGACACCTATTCAAGGGCATTTGGGAGACCCTTTGGCCGTTTGATCTACGTCGAGGGAAATTCGGAAAAGTCCTACTCCAGGAGAACATATATGATATCACATAAAACTCTCTAAACACCAAAGTCACAAAATGATGAGAGCCATGGATCTGGGAAGTATGTTAGGAACCCCTCCTAGCCATCTGATCAAACCACAAAGGGACCCATGTACAATACTTCAGAGGAGTCCTTCTTCGAGAGAGCGGAGCGACCATAGTGTCGAAACTCTCGAAGGTCGGAGTTGCAAAGTTATGAGGACCGTAGGACCTTCGGGACCTCTCCTAACCGTCATATCTAGATCATGGTTAGCTTGGCGCTGACCACTCCAGGAGTGAGGAGGAAGTTACACCACAGATCCCTCGAACATTGAAATTATGAATTAACGAAGGTTGTCGATCCAAGGGTTACGTGGACACACCTTGACCGTAAAAATTGAAGGGATTGGAAGGCTATCAGTTCGTAGTGATGTGGCATAGTGACGTCATCTGGGGTGACGTTGACCCACTGTTGGTCCCCGGTTTTGATCATGTTCTTTGCCTATATTATATACCATAGACCTCCATTTATATGCCAGTACCACCCTTTTGGCCCCATTTTGACATAATTAACATCTCCCTACCATCTAATGGGGTTACCTAAGGTATCTTTGCATTTCAAGCTATTTTTATGCACTTTAATGCTTTAAATTGGTATTGGGACTAATATCACTTGGGTTAGGTACCACTGCTATTCTTGGAACAGGATGCCGGTACCAGGTACCAACTCGCACCCGTGGAGGTACCAATGGAGCCGTTCGAGATCTGTGCATTATGGTGTGCGTTATGGTTCGAATGAGAGATAAAAAGATTCACAGGCCAGCTGGAGTCATCGCCACAGAGTGCTCGAAGACATAATGATAAACCTGGATCGATTATTCTTCATCATTCACACTTCGTGACACTACGTGTCACGAAGATGTGAAATACGTTTGTAACTGATTCCACGACTATTCTCGGATCAGGGATCCGTTTGTTTTATGCATCTTTGTTTTCGACTGTTATGAACAATCAGACTTCTATTAAAACCCGAGATCACTGCTGAGAACAGGTTACTGTTGCTATTGCTATTGTTATTGTTGCCGGATTATACTATGCCGTGAACCTATGCTCTGAATACAAACTGCTGTTACGTTCTATTACTTGACTGTCATGTGATATGAGTACTATTTTTGATGAGTTAATGAGGCGTGAAGTTACACTATATTTGCATAGAATGATCTAGTTGGATCTGGTCGTTACCCACAGCGTTTGTGCCGTTTGGTTGGGCCCGCCAAACTGGTGCAAGTCGCTGCCTTGTTTTGCAATAGATTTAGTTTATGCTGTCATAGCTTTAGTTCATTTCAAGGTTTTATAACTTGCATCTGAGGTAGCTTAGCGTTCACAGATTTAGCTTTAGTTTATCATAGCTTCAGTGCATTGCAGTGTGTTAATGTTTGCTTACACGACAACTTAAAAGTTTAAGAATCGTGTTTATTTATCCCTCAACTGAATCATTATAGTGCACTATTATCTTTGATGCTGTTGAGTATTAAACACATGATGGATGCCTGTAGGGTTTAAGAGTACGAATGTGGTATTGTCTGGCTTTTCATTTTCACTTCGAACAGAACTCAGAATTAGCATGCACTTTGCTTTGTTAGACAGTAGTTATCTTGCCTGCTTAGAACAGTTAGGTTACAGTTGGAACAAAGGGAGCTCTTGGTACCAGTAGATAGGATAGTACTCTGTTTTCCTGTAGACAGCATTAGATTTATTTTTGATGCCCAAAATGAATGCATTTTTTACAATACTCTTTGTGTCATGACTTAAACGGAAATGCTGATGGTAGATGATTGAACATAGAGGTAGAATGATTTCGTAGAAACACACTTTTGAATAGAAATAGCAGCACCAGCATTCGAGTACAAGACCGTTTTTTTTGTTGATGATTTAAATAGGAGATGCTCAGCTTCAGGGTAGTTGTTAAGATTCAAGTTCTCAGAATAAGTGTGTGTTTTCTTCTTAGGATAGCATTCAAATAAATACTAGACGCTTGCCTGCACATACGGTGTATCAGCCCAAAGTTTACCAACCCTGGTTTGACAATTTAGTGTTTCAGGACATTCACAGCTTCAATTTAGCAGCCTGACATTTTTGGCGTCATTGCCGGGGAGCTGTTTAAAAGGTAAGAAGACAGTTGTTTTGATTAGTTTTGGAATGCACTTAGCTTGGTTTGGTGTGTTAGCAGGTTGATAGTAAGAGCAGTTGTGGAAACAAAAGGGTGAAAACCAGCATATCAGTTATCACAGGTACTCTGAAACTCAATCTTAGTTCTTTCATTTCATTTTTAATATGACTTCATGAGAAATAGAGATCCTAGAGGTAGATTTAGGAAAAATACAAAACCACAAAAAGAAGAAGAAACCTCCACTCAAAGAGCGATAGAAACTGAGACTGAAATTCTGGCCGAGGAAACTGTAGAACAAAATCTAGAACTAGGAAACACCATACATCAGAAAACTCAAAATCTTGGTGATCCAGCCCTGGATGACACAGTTGACCCAGAGAAAATACACAACCTGCTCAGGAACCCTAACTCTGTAATTTCACAGATAACAACTTCAGCTGTGACATTGAAGTCCATAGGACCCTCAAAAAGACCAATAGGAGATAAAACTTCTGACAAAAAGAATCCAGAAAGGTGGGATTTCACACCCTCACCAAAGAAAGATCGGATTGTATACACAATTCTTGG
>JZKD02S1023397.1:717576-739615 GCA_000966675.3 Picea glauca | reverse complement strand
TTCACTCACACCCAAACTCTTCTCACTTATTTCCATGAGAGAGAGCCATAATTGATATTGCCAAAACTCACCAATATAATTTTCCCCTAATTTGGGAAAAAAGAATAAATAAGAAAATTGTTTAATGAGATAAAATTACCTCTAGTTGTGGAACATGACCAACTCCATTGAATATTCGAGGGTTGTCCATTCACATTGATTCAACCCTTGTAAATACAATATAAAAATACGTGATAAGGGATTAAACCCGATTTCATTAAATTTAGATTAATTTTGGTCCAAGCCATCATAAATTTATTATGGATATCACTTTCCAATACTTAAGATATTGGTTTCCAATACTTGAGATATTGGATTTCAATATTTGAAATATCGGTTTCCAATAAATGATATATCAGTTTCAAATGTGTTTTCTTTGTAGTACCATGTCAAAAATTTTAACAAGGTCTTCACTCATAAAATGAAAAAATTAACAAGTATGAGAAAGGTTTTTTTTCTCCTTCTCTTCCTCCAAAATACTAATAAAGTGTGAAAAATGGACAATGCTCCTTCTCCTCCTCACTCTAATTACAAATGTGTGAGAAAGGATATGTGCTCCATCTCCTCCTCACTCGAACAACATAGCTGTGAGAAAGGGCCAATGATTCTTTTTTTTGGGATGATATGATTACATCTTGAAGCTATTCAAAAATTAATGAGAGAATATAATTTTGTAGCAAAGCTAGTAAATAAGCCAAAGAAAAAGTACGATATGAACTAAGAAGTTATCTCAAAAAGAAGAGGATGGGTTATAATAGTGATGAGTCACTCACTCAAATATATTTTATTGTGTTACAAGTATTTATTATGAAGGTGCTTTCTAAGAAGTGTTTCCTTTGTTGTAGGAGGATGCTAAGTTTTTAGTGTTGAAAGATATGGGGACACATAAATTGTTAGTGGAGACAATTCTTATGCAACATCAAGACTTTCTAAACAAGACTTGATGTATGTAGATATGGGGACACATAAATTGTTAGTGGAGACAATTCTTATGCAACATCAAGACTTTCTAAACAAGACTTGATGTATGTTCTAAAAAGGAAACAAAGGTTGCAGTGGTTAAGGAAATCTCATTGGCATCAATGGAGTTGCTCACAAATAATAGATAACACTCAACATTGGCATAATGAGGAAGGAGGTAGAGCATGCCACATTAGAGGACACACAACCTCTTATATAAAATGGGTATTATATTAAAAATCATAGTACAATGTAGATCACTTCAGGAATTTTGTTAACCAAATACAATACGAGTCCTCCTTGTTACAAGTGGAATTGGCACATGATTGAAATTGGTGACAATTCATGGTGAACCAACACAATCATCGAAGTGGAAAACCACAATAAAAAAGAATTCAAAATTTTTGGGATTTGAATTTGGTCTATAGAAATGGTAATAACTTGGCCAATAACTCTATTAACTAGGTCAATTATGACCCATAAGTAGTATGTCAATGATAGTGTTTTTCTATTACATAGCAAAATCGTCTTAATAGGCAAGCTTGTCATTTTCTTTCCTTCACATTGATTCATGTGATTGTTGTGTTTAACGATTTCAACATATGTTTATAATGCAATGTGACCAAATGGTTAGATACATATAAACGTGTTGATGTTTAAAATGTATATTTTTCGTCACAAAAACAAAAAGGAATATTATAAAAAAAAGTTTCAATCCTTAAGCTAAGAGATATCAACATCAAGATGAATTAGGTATACAATTACTCTAATTGATCCAATAGCCCTTGCATGAGGATTTGAAAATTATTTTCACTAGATGTAATCTCTTTGAGACTTTCATCAATGGGGTACCATTAAGACAAGTGTTACAACAATAGCGTTGTCCCTGCCCGAAAATGGGATGGATTTAATATTAAATATTTATTTAAGTAATGTATTGAAATGTTGCCTTTAATGAATTTGAAAAACAAGTATTTATTAAAATAATAAGAAAAAACAAATATTTATTAAAATAATAAGAAAAACACATTTCCCCACTGTTACTGGCAGTTGTTGCTCATACCACAACTGAACTTTATGACAAGAACCACTACAGACTATAACAACCCACAACCAAAACACTGTTCATAAAATATTTTGAGGAAGGAGATCAACACCGTTACTTAGCTGGCCAAAGCATAAATGGTGTTTGGCAGTTACTCGTAGCAGGAAAGACTTTGTGGAAATGAGAAGATTTGATTATAAGTATGTGTTTATGAAGGCTGAGAAGCCAAGACCGATGATATCCTCAATCCTGATGTTTGGCTTGTACAACTTAAAAGAAAATTTTACCTAATCTTAATCCAATTGGTAACTATCATAGGAATAACCACTACCTGACCGTTGTTAAATGGATGGTTTTATGATTTTTTTTTCCAGGAAATATACAAATAGAGTTGCCTCTTACACATTGGTTATATTTTTTTATAATTCTTAAGCTGAATGAAAAAGAAAACATCCCTTTATTAGTGTTCATTTATATGGAATAAACAAAATAAATAAATATAAATCAATCTACTACACTAAATTAAGAAAACAAGTACACTAAATTAAGGAAACAATAAAACAATGAGAACACAATTTAAATACTTGTATTTCTAAAAATATGCTTGTATTACATGTTATAAAAAACACTGACTATATTACCAATTGAATTAAAATTTTTGATTTCCATTGACCCAAGAATCTCATAATTTATATCTAAACTATTATAATCTACATATCCAATGTTAAAAGACAAATCATTAAAACATATCTCTGAAATATTAGAGATATAGCTAGATATTAAACCTACAATCACAAACACCACAAAGCATTGAAAATATATAAAGAAGAGAAAAGAAAAATGTTGAAACACCTAACCAAAACCTTAAAGCTAACAAACAATACAAAGCATTGAAAATATATAAAGGAGAGAGATGAAAAATGTTGAAACACCCAACCAAAACCTTAAAGCTAACAAGTGCGGAATGCCAAAACCTTAAAGCTAACAAGTGCCTAATTCCAAATGCAAAAGCAATGTAGACCAATCCTGCAATTAAAATGCAATATGGCAGCTTCAATATTGCCAAAAACTACTGGATAGATATATGTGTTGTTACCATATATATTAAATATTGTAAATGATTTAATAAAATATATATGATTAAAATAATAAAATATAAATAATAATTTTCACTTTATTAATAAATAAATCTCTAAATGTCATGATGAAGTGTTTGAGTCAACACATGCAATTGGCGTGCATCCATGGAAGGAATGTGCTTTGCCATGGTAACGCTTTATGGTTACATTACCCATTGGATATGTATTATTTTTGGATTTAAAATTAGTGCAATGAGAAATTAGATTTAAAGACAACATTGTTTCCAAAGGAAGGAAGAGGACGCACGCAAAGGGGCCTAACAAGAATGTCTTGGCTGGTGTCCTCCTTGCTCTCTCTTTGTTTGAGCGTTTGAACCAGAATAATTATATTAAGCTAGGTTTGACTCGACTATTACCATTGATGCTTATCCCGATCATCTTGGTTAATAGATATGGAATTGTTGGAGCTCTCTTCATTTGTAAACTGACGATCCTTACCTTGCTTGTTCAAGGTTTACCTTACAAAGTAGAAATGGTTACTTATTTGTTTTACTACATGAAGTAGTAGGGTAAAGGATCAAAGCACAGGGTGGGTGAGCTAACGAGCTAGTAGTTTCGAATCAAAATTGTTCTCCATTGCTATTGATATTGACACGCTTGGGCTTTTAACTACTACTGAAGTAAGGTCTTTCATGTTTACCCACCTTATTCCTCCCCATGCATGGAATCATCTTGCCCATGGATAATCAAGTTAATAACCATTTCATCTGTTTTGGGATTTTGAGGTTTCACCTTTTACTAACAGGGCTTCCGGTTCGGGGTGTTTGGCGGGGCATAGTTAAGCTATGGCATCTCAATGTTAAGTGTTATAGATGAAAAAGTGAGAAGCAAAGAAGATATTACAGAGAAGACGAAATTGAAAAACTGGAATGAGCAGGGTGTTATTCATTAAAGGAAAAAGCTGAGCTAAATAAGCTTCAACAAATCAAGAAAATCAAGAAACAACTGTACAGCTGGCCAGGACAGCTGGCAGTGTACAGTCACAGTGTATAATCACATACTGTTGAGGTCACATATATATTTAACACTCTCTCTTAAACTCAACAGTTACAAACATCAGCACTGATAATGCCCAAGTGTTGTCTCTGAAAATCAAAAAAGAATTTTCCTAGTGGATTTGTAAAAATATATGCGAGTTGATCTCAAGAGCCACATAATTGAAGTGTTATGTCACCATTATTGACTAGCTCATGTATGAAATGAAAACGAGTGTCAATATGCTTGATTTTCTTGTGAAACATATGATTTTTGGATAGAGCAATTGTTGAGGTGTTGTCATAAAAGATAGGAGTTGGATCCTTTTCTGTATGTGACATATCATTCAATATTATCTCAGCCACGCAACTTGACAGGAAGCTGAGGTAGCAACGACATACTCTGCCTTTGCAGAAGATATTGATACAATGGGTTGCTTCTTTGATGCCCATGAAATCAGGTTCGTGCCCAGGTGAAAAGCATGTCTTGATGTGCTTTTCCTGTTATCTAGGCTTCCTACAAAATCATTGTCTGTGTAACTAGAGAGATGATTATCATTATATTGAGTGTACCATAAGCCAAAATTGAGAGTGCCTGCAACATATCTCATAATCCTTTTCGCCATCTTCCAGTGAGAATCTTTGGGGGATTCCATGAACCTGGAAACAAAGATGATTGCATACATAATATCAGGCCTAGTTGTTGTAAGATACAACAAACTACCTACTAAACTTTTGTAAAGGGTAGAATCCACTGTAGCGCCTTCATCTTTCTTGTTCAATTTTGTGCCTAGGGGTATAGAAGTTTCTGTTGGATTGCAGTCTTTCATGCAGAATATTTCGATGATGTCTACTGCATACTTTTTCTGATAGACAAAAATGCCTTTGGTTGATTGGTTAACCTCAATCCCCAAAAAATATTTCATTATGCCAAGATCTGTCATCTCAAACTCAGATTCCACGGCATGTTTATAACTGGTTAACTCAATATTTCCAGTATATATCATGCCATCAACAATCACTTAATTAATTAATTATTCACCTTAGGAGGGAAAACGCCTAGCTTAAGTGAGGTCAATGGTGAATTAGATTGGGAAAGGTATAAAGGGAGGAATTTGACTTAATTCCTCATTATGCATTGTTATGATTTGATGTTGAGAGTTCCCAGAGGAGGAAGAGAGCCGACCTTGCTGTTTTGTGGATTTTTGGAGGAAACCACCACCATTGATCGGTTTAGGTGTTGAGAGACACAAGCTAGCCCATCGGAGATACCATCCATGTATTTCACCATACTTTTCAGGAGTATCCATTTCAGAGTGCGCAGCTCAGCGAGTGAGGGCGTAAGCCAGTTTGAGGGTTTGGAGAGCTGCACGAAATCTGAGTCCAGATTGCAGTTTCCTTCCAACCCATTTGAGATCCAGCCAGGGCACTTCTATTGAGCCATATCTTGTTGGATTCTGAAGGTGGAATCTTGCATATCGCCTCATCCATCCATTTAGGGCGTAGCTCTTCTGGACAAACTTTTGGGTTGCATGCAGAGTATCAGAGTAGATCCGAGCAATTCCTTCCGACCAAGTTCTGCATTTGGCGAGACAATCATTTTGAGCCATATAACATTAGATTTCATTGGTGGAATCCTTTGGGGCGCATCCAATGTCCCAGGAGGTGCGCAAACTCGTCAAGGGTCCAGATCCAGTGGCTCAGAGACAAGATCCGAGATCCGACACTCATCCATTTCAGTCTAGAGGCCATGGCGCTTCTATTGGATAAGTTTCCAGCGCATTCTGACGGTCTATTCTTCCGAACGAGTTTTCTAGCTAGTAGTGGTTACCGTACTTCTCCAGAATCACATATTTTGTCGATCTATCCGTGCATGCATCAGATCTGCTATAATCTTCTGATCACAAGTATTTTTATGTTATTTGCTTGTATTCCAGTGATGATCCATGAGATCTAGCTGACGTTTATATTCTATATTTCTAGTAGGCTATTGTATTTCCATGCTTGAACCGTATAATACATGATATTGGGTTGTTGATGTTCTCTACTTCTGCATGTGTCCTTTATATGCTATTAAAACCATAAATATGCAACATGCACATGCAATAACCCACATGCACATGCAATAACCATCAAGATCTCAAACATACAACTGAAACACATCCATAAACCCCCAATGTATCAGATCCGCAATACATAACAATAGATCAGTAGCAAATATCTTGATTAGCGGGATCAGGGATATTTCACAAAGGCACACAATCCATACAATAATGCATCCAAAAGTGGGCATAACATTTATGAATAAACCAAATGTAACCACACCACGACCATAAGTTTTAAATTTGAGTCCTTTAATATACTTTCAACAAAGCATGGAAATGGCCATATCATTTCTTTCAAATTAAACATGACGGGATTAACAACAGCTAGGGCTTGAAACCATATAACCAGGAAACCAAATAATAGAATACTCATTTTAAAAGAAAACAAAATTTTTCAACTCAAATTCGAACTCCAAACCTCATCTTGGAAACAAAAATATCATTTCTTTGTTGCGAAAACTGTTGGAATATTCACCAATATTGAGAGGGGGGGTGAATCAGTATTAAGCATTTTTTACCACTTTAATAAAAACACGTAATCATCAAGTTTATCAATCAATTATCACTTATGATTGCATTCAATATATCATAAACATACAGCCATAAACAATGCATCACATCATATCCACATATACACGATACACCATAATTTTATGTGAAAACTCAAATGGGAGAAAACCACAAAATGATTTCTTATATATCAAAAGATTACATTCATAGGAAGTACCAACTTCCAAATTCTATAGCACCAACTGGAAGGAGGCTCCTACCTGAATGAATCTACAACTCAATGAATTTTCCAACTACAATTGGAAGGAGGCTCCAACCCCTTAGTTTACAGGCTCCAACCTGAAGGAATCTTCAACTCCATGTGTTCTTTGGCTCCAATCGGAAGGAGGCTACGACCCCCTTTCCTTGCCCCGTCCTGTCTCCCTAAAATATAAATGTAGACTCAACTTGTCATTGATACATCAACCTATCCTTGCCTTTGTCATTATCACTGGATCAATCTCATCACCATATATAGATCATGCCAATATCACTAAGAATGTCTCCAACCCATATGACCAAATTCACCTAGGTATGCATCTAACAATATACCAGAAATATGCCTTTACTATGTGCTAAAACATCAAAGATATTCCTCAAACAATATGCCAATACATGCTTCAAACCGTGTACCCAAGTATCAAGAATATGCCTCAACCATGTGCCGAATATATGTGTCAATACATACAAAATATGCCTCAAGCATATGACAAACATCCCCAAGACATGCCTCAAGCATGTGTCATAACAACAAGATATAACAATCAAAATCAGGTATACAAACATACCTATGATCCTGTAACGACATTGTTGCATCATCATACCTTGCTGCAACCTAGAATAAGCATCCCCTTTTCTTTACCTCAGCCTCGCTACCTCAGATTTTCTAATTGATCAAGTGTTCACTAGGTAGATATCCAATGAACTTATGTGTATGAATGAGAGACCCTTGATGTGTATTTATACTTTTCAAGTGACTTCTTTTGGGGCTAACTTGTAAATGTTTTACCCTTTTTCCTGATTTTAGGGTCAACTCATTATTTCTTGTTACATTTGTTTTACTCTTTAATGGATGATATTTTACCCATTTACTTGATTTTAGGGTCAACTCATTATTTCTTGTTACAATTGTTTTACCCTTTAATTAATGACTTGTCAGTTCTTGTTGCAATCGTTTAGGGACTTCTTAACTTTTAATGTCAACTCATTATTTATTGTTACAACTGTTTTACCCTTTAACTAATTACTTGTAACCTATTGTTGCAACCATTCAGGGACTTCTTAACCATTCTTCGAGACTTTCAACTTCATGAGGACATAACTCCTCAACTGTGAGGGTCCACATGGTGTACCACCTACCATTGAAAACATCATGAAAAGGAATATCCATCTATGAGGGTTTTTCATGTACTTCTAATGTTTTTCAACCTCATATTCCTCAATCAACTTCGAGCCTTGTGATCATCTGGGCTTCTTGTAAACTTCTTCAAAGCGTTTTCCCGTGAGGGCCATGATCAAATATACGCCATAAGGGGAACACTTTGGAGACTTCTTCAATTATACCCATTACTTCCATAGACTTCTAGACTTATTCTAAAGTTAACAATATTACCAACTTAATAAGAACTGTGACCTCAAAACAAGAACTCTAGCCCAAAAAACTCATATTTTTGCATAAAAAACATGAAAATCAACTCCAAATCAAAAAGTGGTGCTACCGGTAGCACCATTTTTTCAAACGGGGTCAAAATTCCAACATTTTTCAAGCATGATCTTCAAAACTCATACAATAGCTTAGAAAAACCTTAAAATTAACACCGAAAAAAAAAAAAAAAGTGATGATCACTAAAGCAAAAAGTTTTTTCTAAACGTTAAAATTATGGCTCATTTCAACCTAATTGAAACCGTGGTTTTGACAATAGATCCCTATGCAAAAAAAAGAAACCCAAAATTGAATACATAATGGTCACTTAAAAATTTATTTACTAACATTTTTTTTTTCATAAATTTACTTTGAAAAATAAATAAATAGAAAGGACAAAATCTTTGCAACTTTTTTTTTTTAAAATGAAGCAAAAAACACATTCAAAAAAATATATTCAAAACCCAAATTATATAAAATAAAATAAAAACATAAAAAAAAAGAATTATATATATATATATATATATATATATATATATATATATATATATTCCCTCACAAAATGACAATCCAAATATATGTTTTGATGTTTCTGGTTTAACACACACTAGACAAAGTTCATTCGTCAACTCACTCTTAGCTAAATGAATCTTGGATGATAAACCCTGATAAATAACTAACCATGAAATGCCCTGAAAATTATATGACAAGTGAATGGGCCAAACAATATATAGTTTATATATAATATAAACTATATATATAATATGTAGTTTATATTATATATAAACTACATATAAGATGGGGAGGGTAAGGAGGGTAAGGGGGCAATGTTGGGCATCACCCCCATTGCCCTCTACTATCATATATATATATATATATAGTTTATATATAATATAAACTGCATAAACTATATAGTTTATAGTTTATAATTTGTTTTTTCAATTTTTTTTATAAAATTAATATATATTTTTAAGGTTTTTTAATATATATATATATAATTTTAGGTTTTTCTAATTATATATATATAATTTGTTGTTTCTTTAACATTTTTAAAGTGTTTTTGGTTATAAATTTAGTTTTTTTCTTTTTCTTTTTCTAAAATTTTTGTGATTTTTTTTAGTTTTTTTTCGCATTTTAGTTTTTTAATATAAATTTGCTTAATTTTTTTTTTATTAATTTCAATGGTTTTTTTTAACTTAATTTTTTTTAGTTTTTAATTTATAAAAATAAAATAAAATTATATATTTTTGTTAAATATTCAAAAATAATGTTATTTAATTACAATTATTTTTTATGTATTGAAGTAAAGGTAAACAATTTGTTAAAAATGTTTTTTTCCACTATATTTTAAAAGTATAGAACTATAAATTAATTAAGGAGACACAATTATATGAAAAATCTTAATTTCAAAAAAGTAAATGGTAAAAAATATTTTTAATATTGAAAGAAGTATAGGAAAATGACTAAAAACACCGTTGAAAAAAAAATTAAAAAAATTTGAAAATAAATGAAAAATAAGCATTAAAAAAAATATTGTGGAAATATTATGGATCAAAAAATTTAAAATATCAAAATACCACTTAAAAAGGGAGCGGGGTGCTACCGGTAGCACCATTTTTAAAAACAAGGTAAAAAATGTGACCTTTGAAAAAATGAGAACTCGACAAAGCTCTCGTTAAGTTTGTAATATTGTTAGTTGACATCAATGCCAATCAATTTTCCAACAATCTCCCCCTTTGGTATTGATGACAACATCCATGCTCCCCCTGTGACCAAAGCTCCCCCTTCCTTCATTCTTATGTTCTTTATCTCCCTTTGACATCAATGGAAAAGGGTAACTCCCCTTGACAATATACCTTCTTTTGTCAATCTCTTTCTCGGTCTTCATGCTTATGAACTTTCTCTTATGCTTTTATTCTTTCTCTCCTCTGGTGTTTCTCCATTGGTGCTTCCTCTTGTAATTCACTAACATATATTAAAATAATTAATATAAGATTCCTTCTTCATGGATTGTCATGTTTACTGCTTAGACATCAATGACTACACTATTCAACAATTTCCCTTTGACAATATCTCTCCTACTGATAGTTTCTCTTCCACTGTCTTGTTGTGCCTTTCACTGATTTCCTTCTCAAAATCTACAAACACTTCAATGGTTTGAAAGATAGTTCTCTGAGCTATCACATATGTTGCTTAGACTCCCCCTCTTCATTATTCATATTATTGGGAGTCTTCAAGCCGGATGGCTTAGAAGAATATGTCAAGTTGCTCTGCTGATGAGTCATCTTCCTCTTTGTCTATAGATTCATCATCTTCCTGAATTTTGACACATTCCTCTTCATCATATTCCTGAATTATGACATATTCCTCTTCATCCTCTTTCTGAATTTTGACATATTCCTCTTGACTTGTAGATTCATCATGATCTTGTGCTACTGCAAAATCTGTGAGCATGATCCTTGGGACATGTTCTTCATTCACCTACTCTTCTTGTTTTTCTTTTCTTCTCCAAACCTTCTTGTATCTGACATCAGTGTTTTCCTTCATGGAAGGCTCCATCACGCTTCTACATTTCCGAGCGATGTGTCCATAGTTGTGGAATTTGTAACATTCAATATTGTGGGGTGGCACATAAGCATCTCTTGCTTGAACATTTATTCCATACACTTTGCTATCCACAACTTTATGTCCAAATTTATTATATGTAAAACAATGGCTCAAAAATAAACTTTGATAAATGGAAGCAAATGATCCTCTTTGTGATGTAGTCCTTCTGAATTCATGCCTTAGTTGATCACGGTCTTCTATTATGTTGTTTCCTTCTTAATGATTAAATCTTCTTTGATACCTGAAGGTATAAGGTCTTCTTAGAAATACACTTATTTTGTATTCATTCCTCTGATGATACTGTGTTCCTTTGACTGGTTGATCTTCTTCCATTACATAAATATTCTTCTTTGAAGGCTTGAGACTTTTGATGACTTCTGTGCAACTCTTTTGTTCTGTTTCTTTCGCCATGGAGCTTGAACCTTTCTCAAAATGAATTTGCTTGTATCCTAGTCCATACTTGTCACTGCATGGCCTTTGAATGTTTAGAATGCTTTCTAGCAATTGAGAAATTTTCAAGTTCTTGTTGAGCTTCTTGACTTCAAATATCAATGACATGACTTCTTATTCAAGCTTCTCACACTCTTTTTCTTTCTTTATCATCTGGATTTGCATTACTTATTTCATTCTCTTTCCTTCTTCAAGTTGGGTTTTCAAGGACATGATTTCTTCTTCAAGTCCTCTTTCTTGTTGATTGAATTCTGCTTCAATATTGTTTAAATCTTCAAATATTTCCTTAAGATGGATTTTCATAATATTTTCTCTCTTTTTTGCTTCTTTTACCTTGATTTTGAAGTGAAAAACTTCTTCAAACTTTTTATTTGATTTTTGAAAACCTTCCTTTAGCTTGATCATTTCTTCTTTGAGTGACTTGTTTGTCTTCCTTTCTTTCTTCAACTTAGTTAAGTCATTGATTAGTTATGCCTCAAGATCCACTTCACCTTCTTCTTCGTCACTTTCAAGAGTTCATTTCTGAGTTTCCATGGCCATAAAGAGTACTCTTTTCAAGTCACTGTTGCTTTCATCATCCTCATCAATTGAAGAATTTTCTTCTTTTGAGTAAAGGCTTTTCTGGAAGAATTTCTTTTTTTATTTCTTTCTTGTTTCCCTTTTTATATTTATTTTCTTTCTTGGGAGCTTCTTCTTCATCACTATCTGAATTCTTAACATAAGGAAATTTAGAAACAAAATGACCAATTCCACCACAATTAAATAATTTTAATGGAAGCATACATTTGTACTTGTCGATTCCTCTCTTCAACTTCCTCACAAAGTTGTCTATTTCTTCATCTTCCTCTGAATCATCGTTGCAACTACAATTTGACTTTGAATTTTGCTTATTCTTCTTCTTTGTCTTATTGGATGCTTTAAAAGATGCTTCCTTCCTGGGTGGGTTCTCTTGTTCTATTCTCATTTCATAATTTGTAAATATTTCATGTAGCTCATCCATGCTTAGTGTATCAAGATCTTCTCTTTCTTATAAGGTTGAAATCTTATGATCAAATCTCATTGGAAGAGACCTTAGTATCTTTTGGACAATGACTTGTTCTTTAACTTTTTCTCCCAAGCCTTTAATAGTGTTCACTATTTCATCAACTCAAAGAATTTAAGTTGTGCTATCTTCATCTTCCTTCATTTTCAGTTGTTCAAATTGACCTCTATAAGGTTGAATCTTGGCCCCTTTGACTTTGGCATCTCCTTTGTATATAATTTGAAGTTTGTCCCAAATATCCTTTGCAAAATCATAGTGCATAACCTTGACATATATTGAATAAGCCAGGCCGCTCAGAATAAAATTCATAGCTCTCAAATTGTTTTCACTGAGTTTCTTTCCATGTTTATCTATTGGGGGAGTGACAAGAGTCATGTATCCTTCTACTACGACTTGCCATACATCAAATCCTTGTGCTTGAAAAAATGTGTTCATCCTTCTGCACCATAAATCATAGTTCTGACCATCAAACATTGGTGTTCCATTTTAGTGCACTCCATGATCTTCCTTCCAATGGTTAGACTATTTCTTGAAGGAACCTGCTCTGATACCAACTGTTGGAATATTCACCAATATTGAGAGAGGAGGTGAATCAATATTGAACGTTTTTTATCACTTGTAATTAAAACATATAATCATAAAGTTTATCAATTAGTTATCACTTATTATTGCATTCAATATATCATAAATATATAACCATAAACAATGCATCACATCATATCCACATATACATAGTACACCATATTTTTGCATGGAAACCCAAATGGGAGAAAATCACAAAATGATTTTTATATATCAAAAGATTACATTCATAGGAAACACCAAATTCCAAAAACTCCAGCACCAAATAGAAGGAGGCTCCAACCTCCTATTTATAGGCTCCAACTTGAAGGAAGATACAACTCCCTGAATTCTCCAGCTACAACTGGAAGGAGGCTCCAACTCCCTAGTTTACAAGCTCCAACCTGAAGGAAGATCCAACTCCCTGTGTTCTCCATCTCTAACCAGAAGGAGGCTACAACCCCCTTTCCTTGCCTTTTCCTACCTCCATGAAATATAAAAGTAGACTAAACCTGTCACTGATACATCAACCTTTCAATGGCTTTGTCACTATCATTGGATCAAACTCATAACCATATATATCTCATGCCAATATCACCAATAATGTCTCCAACCCATATGGCGAAATTCACCAAGATGTGCATCTAACAATATACCATAAATATGCCTCTACTATGTGCTAAAACATCAAAGACATTCCTCAAACTATATGCCAATACATGCCTCAAATCGGCTACCCAAGTATCCAGAATATACCTCAACCATGTGACAAATATATGTGCCAATACATCCAAAATATACCTCAAGCATATGCCAAATATCCCCAAGACATGCCTCAAGCATGTGTCATAGCATCAAGATATAATAGTCAAAATCATGTATACAGACATACCTCAGATCTTGTAACAACCTTGCTGCATAATCATACCTTGTTGCAACCTGGAACAAACATCCCCTTTTCTTTACCTCAACCTTGCTACCTTAGATTTTCCAATAAATCAAGTGTTCACTAGATAGATATTCAATGAACTTGTGTGTATGAATGAGAGACTCTTGATGTGTATTTATACTTTTCAAGTGACTTATTTTGGGGCTAACTTGTGTGTATGAATGAGAGACTCTTGATGTGTATTTATACTTTTCAAGTGACTTCTTTTGAGGCTAACTTGTAACTGTTTTACCCTTTTTCCTGATTTTAGGGTCAACTCATTATTTCTTGTTACAACTATTTTATTCTTTAATTAATTATTGTTTTATCCTTTTTCATAATTTTAGGGTCAACTCATTATTTTTTGTTACAACTGTTTTACCCTTTAATTAATGACTTGTAACTTATTATTGCAACCATTTAGGGACTTCTTAGCTTTTAGGGTCAACTAATTATTTATTGTTACAAATGTTTTACCCTTTAATTAATGACTTGTAACTTCTTGTTGCAACCGTTTAGGGACTTCTTAACCATTCTTTGGGGCTTTCAACTTCATGAGGACATAACTCCTGAATTGTGAGGAACCACATGGCGTACCACCTACCATTGGAAATGACATGACAAAGACTATCCATCTTCAAAGGTTTTTCATGTACTTGTAATGTTTTTCAACCTCATATTCCTCAATCAACTTCGGGCCTCATGAAAACACCTATGGAATTATTGTAGACTTCTTCAAAGCGTCTTCCCGTGAGGTCCATGCTCAAAGCTATGCCATAAGGGGACCACTTTGGAAACTTCTTCAAATATACCCATTACTTCTAGAGACTTCTTCTAAAGTTGACATCAATGACAATCAATTTTCCAACAAAAACAATATGAGAACAAATAACTCATATTGACTCTTAAAATCAATCCAAAAAATGATTATCTTTCATATGGTTATGAGTTCAAAACTCTCTTAAACTCAACACAAAATAATGGTTGATAATAATTCTAGTTGTGTAAGTAGTGAAAGAGCACACGGCTTGTATCCATAACATGGGTATGGGTTTGAAACCCAAATAACCAAAATCAATCAAGAGCCTTTGTTGGTTGCATAATCAAAGTAAAACATCTTTTACAAAGTATTATACCCATTCAAAGACCCATTAAGGTCACGGGTTCTGAACCCAATTTCTACTCAGCAAAGACAAACCATTTTAATGTTGGCTGTAAAATTTTGGACAACTCTAAACTTGTCCATTAAAAAATAGACCAATGTTGTGTGTATATTTATACACATATAAAACTTCAAACTTAGACTCAACACAAGACCCACATCCAATATAACCAGCATGGCTTGAAACCATGCTTTTCTCAATAAAATAAAGGATTTTCTAATGTTGGTATGCCAAACAGTAGGAAAATTGTTACAAGAATTCAAACCCGGGTCACAACTTTCATTTATATCAAATGAGTTTAGTTTCAATGGCCATAAATGATAAATGGAAAGTGAAATAACTGATAAATGGAAAGTGAAATAATGCATGGAGTGGAAAATACATTTGACACAAAGTAACCATTTCATTTTCTTTTAATCCAGAAACCCTTGAACAATTATTCCATTAAGAGAAAAAAACAAAGAGAGAGATATACACACTCAATACCAGTCAAGAACATAAAACCAATACTAAATTATTGCTTCGCAACACATATGCATAAGATGCTCAACAAACTGGCAAGTGCATACCTTTCTTGCAAATTGTTTTATACCAGGGTTGGGCCAAGATAGTTGCTACAACTTCCAAGAGCAAGGTTTCCAAGCTAGCTCGAGCTTTTCTTTCTCCACAGTCTCAACATAACCAAAATGACCAAAACCCAAAGCAAATGAGGCAGTAAATCACATGAGTATGAAATTAATTACCCACACACTTACAAATTGAATGCATGGCCAACCCATTATGTTGTCCTTCAAACCATAACTCACATGTGCATGCCAACTCAACAACTAAAACAATTCACAAAACTCTTTTCAAAATATACACTATATAACTCATGCTATATAAACCAATCACAAGGTCGAAACCATATCTATGTTAGCTCACATAATCATGCACTACATCAATCTCAAAAGACTTTTACTCATTGGCAACAACCTTGTCACTTCACTATCATAACTAATCAAGTCGACACATATATTCATACGAATAGTCAAGGGTCTATTTTGTTTGCATATGCCATATATTATGTGCCATGTAAACCCAAGATTTATTCTATTTAAAATCAATGCAACCTTTAATATCTTAATTATATCATTAAGACAAGCCAAAATCCATACTTTTTGTACGACCATACCTTTATAATGTTAAACACATACCATTGCGTTTATTTTTAAACAAAGTTCTTTGGTGTAAAAAAAAACATATCAATTCCCATATTAAATACACTTTGAAGATTATAGCTTTTTAAAGTAACTTTGGTTGATAATTTGGATATAAACATAAAACATAACAATGTAATTTTCATAAGTGCCATACTTAGTACTATCATTATGCAGAGTTGTATTACCGACCATAAACCTTTTGCATCATTTGATCATGTCAAGCACCACAAAACTGTGGATCAACATAGTATAATTTTGAAGCTTCATAACTAAAATCATAATGCTACTCATATGTATATATGAGTATGAAAAATAATGTTTGAAACCTTTTGCATCATTTTATCATGTCAAGCACCACAAAACTGTGGATCAACATAGTAGGATACGGTAAGGGAATATAAATTTTATAAAAATATTTTATAATGAAGAATGAATATAAAATTTAAAATAATAGGAATAAATTAAAATGAGAAGTTAAGGAACATTTAAAAAGGTTCAAAGAACCAAGAAGGATATGAAATAAAATATAATAAAATAAAAGATATATCATAGGAGTTTATGTTGGCTTGAGAATAATATGAAAAGGGAAAGTTAAAAAATAAAGATGGGAATAAAATAAAATAAAAATGTAATAAAATAAAAGATATATCATAGGAGCTTATGTACGTTTGAGAATTATATGAAAAGGGAAAGTTAAAAAATAAAGATGGGAATAAAATAAAAATAAAAGATAAAAGACTATGAATTTTATAAAAATATTTTATAATGAAGAATGAATATAAAATTTAAAATAATAGGAATAAATTAAAATGAGATGTTAAGTTACACTTAAAAAGGTTCAAAGAACCAAGAAGGATATGAAATAAAATATAATAAAATAAAAGATAAAGATAGAGTATAATTAAGTTTTTTTAATAAAAAATAAAAATAAAATATGTAAAAGTCAATAATCACAAGAAAGATTAAACATGATATATATAATAATTTGTGGAAAATTGTATTAAAAATAAAATAAAATAATAAAATAAATATTAAAAATAAAATAATAGGAATAAATTAAAATGAAAACATGATATATATATAATAATTTGTGGAAAACTATATTAAAAATAAAATAAAACAAGTGTCACTGTAATGGCTATGTCCCTGCTGAAAATGTTTTTACAATTGTTGCAAGTGAAATAGTGGTGATGTTGGTGTTGCTAGTTATACAATGTGTCTACTAATACTAATAGGTAACCTCAAGCATAGTAATAGGCAACTTCAAGTAATTTGAAATAGGTAACTTCAAGTATGTATAAAAGTGATCATAATAATTTGAAATAACACATCAACCAACAACTTTAATTCATAATTACATTGAAAGGTGTACACCTATTGACAATGGTCACATTTAATAGGTTTTTAGTTCTTCATACGTTTTCTATGGACGAGATTAAATATGCCTAGAATATTCTTAGTGGTCACAATAAATGAGATTTCATCCATTAACTTCCAAGCTGTTATAAAGACATCAGTTTATATGTTTACTTTTTTACATTTACCTAATCGTGTTTAAAAATTACTATGTTCACTAACTTATTGCCACATCTACCTTATTAAAAAATATTAAGATAGATCTTGGTGTTTTATGTTTCTTAATACTTTTGGTAACCGTGTTTCTGTGCTGCGTTTTTAACAGCTGTAAGCAGAAAGTTTAACAGCCGTGAACCCTCTTTCAACGTTCACCAGCCGCGAGTTAGAGGCTATGCTAGTAAATAAAACACCTAAAAATTCATCTCTTTTAAGCAAGAATAAACGTACCGCTAAGCCATATGTCAAAGGTCCCATAGCGACGACAAGAGTGGAGAAAAATATAAACTCAGACTCCAGCCGATCTTTTCTCCCTTCCACAAGTGGCTTCTCCATCTCAGGTTCTACATTGTTGGACTCTTCATAATGTATTCCCAAAGCCTCTGATTTGACCGGAAAACCCTGCAATTACTCCTTAATTTACTGGATTTCACTTATATCTGTCATAACAGATGACGCTACTAAAAAACTTGACAAACATTTTCTTGCTAGGTATAGTGCACATGTAACCTCAAATATCCAAATACAATCTCCTACTATGGAAACATATGACTTTGTAAGTGAAACTTACTGAATTTACTCCAAAAACCTTCAATCTTTATGACAAAGATGACACGAATTCTAGAGATCGAAGAAAAATCTTTCCGTCCAGAAATGGACTTCTGCAGAGCAAGAGCACAGGTAACCTAAAAAATAAAGAGACATTTAAATCGTCTAGCAAATAGTGTCATAAATTTACTGAATTTACATGAAAAACTTAAAACCTTTGAGAGAAATGAACAGAGTTGAGAGAAGAACAAAAATATTGCCATGTGGAAATGGACTGGTGTATGGAAAAAACACAATAACAAAGTTTTTTAAGCTGCCCGGGATATACAATATTGAGTAGCTTGCACAAACATCCATGGAATGTATATTATATTGTATTTTGTTAAGAAGCAAAGTATTATTTCGCTGTGAAAATATTTATGAGATGACAACTTTCAGACTTAGGCCTTCAGCTCGAGGCTAGGCCGCAACCCAAATGCATGGAAAGATTCAGATATCACTCTCAACCCAAACCTTATAGAGGAGATTTCAATATTGTCACCATTCATATATATCATCTTATTAAAACCAATGTGACGTTTTTGGAAATTATATACGTGTAGCATAAGGAAAAAAATATTTGGCATGCTTTTGGCATACAAAGTCCATAAGTTATGGTGGTCACATTAAATGTTAATCTTTTTAAAAATATATGGAGTGAGAAATTCAAGAACTACTTTATCAACGTTATCTTAAAAAACAGTAAACAAAACAAAGCATTGGAAAATGGAAACCTGCAAACAAGTAAGCTAAAAAGTATTTTTAATGTCCATGAAGTTAAAAATAGTTTATGGGACAGATTGTTTTTTCATCTGGCTTTTGTATTCAGCTTTTTTCCTGTGAAATTTTACAATAATCGCACTTGGACAAACTCTTTGCTGAATAGATTATCCCAAGAACTAGCTGCCAGAATACCTGCATAATTTTCCCTGCTGTCTTTGAGGGCCTCACATTCTAAAATGAAATGTTTTTCTGTTTCCAATTTTCCGGACAAACACAAAATACATACTTTTTCCTCCCACATTTCTTTTGACCTTTTCCAATGCCTTGTTTCACAACAGAGTTGATGAGAATTAGTCCTTAATTGAGCAAATGTACAGTTAACAAAAATATCCTTTAAATATACACGTTGTATGGCAAGTATATATTTCCTTCCCAACTGTCCAATAACTCATGACATTTGTACTATCATTGTGAACGATGTGTTTTTAGTGGTAATGCATGTATCACATTTGGCTACTACAACAAGCTACCACAACAATAGATGTTGGTCAGAAGCGTACTGCTGATCAAATGGAAGCTGGCACCCAAAGCCAAGTCTGATTTATTTTTAAATTATATTTTTCTTAGCTGCATGCAAGTTTTCGAAGTTTTGAGTCTCTCACTATTATATGATTTTGCAGATAAAAACATATTTATAAATTTGTTTGAGTTTATGTCATGTAATTATCATTAGCAAGTCTTAGATTCCAGTGTACTGCTCGCATCGAAGGCCTTTGTTCTGTCCTCGATAGATAGATATGATCGAACATGATTCTCACAACTGTTCAAAATAAAGATATATGCTTCAATCTTTTTTTTTTTATTCCATACCCCTGCCTTGCCAAAGCGTCCACACCATATTCAATATATGACTCTGCATAGATGGGATAGATATAGAAGGTATTACGAGGAGTAAAGTTTCAAGAATGAAAGTAGAGATGATGACACAAGAAGAGCTGGTTCAATGCCCGAATTGTCGAAACTAGCTATGGCTTCCTCCTGAGTTTGCTGGTTTTCGCTGTGAATACTGCGGTGTTCATTTCGGGTTTCGCTGACCAGAACCCTACTACCAGTCGAATCCCGTCGAAAACCGACACATAATGCCAGGTACTCAAAATTTTAATAAACCCAGACATGATTCGATTATTGTTAATCCTCCTCCTCTGATTCGAGTTTTCGGTAATAGGAACAAATTAAAATGAAAATTTAAATAAGAGTACAAAGAAGAGTGCAAAGAAATAATTTTGTGTAAAATATTTAATAAGAAAAATGATAAACCATTCTAAAAAGTTAAGAATTTAACAAATGTATTAAAAGTCAAACTTAAACTAATATTTATTCAACGCATAAGCGAACGCGAACTAATAATAAAATAAATACTAAAAATAAAATAATAGGAATAAATTAAAATGAAACTACTAATAACAAAATAAATATTAAAAATAAAATAAGAACTAATAACAAAATAAATACTAAAAATAAAATAATAAGAATAAATTAAAATGAAAATACTAAAAATAAAATAATAGGAATAAATTAAAATGAAAATGTAAGTAACACTTAAAAGGGTTTAAAGAACCAAGAAGGATATGAAATAAAAGATAAGGATAGAGTATAATTAAGTATTTTAATAAAAAAATAAAAATAAAATATGTAGAAGTTAAAAATCACAAGAAAGATAAAAAAAGATATATATAATAATTTGTGGAAAATTATATTAAAAATAAAATAAAACAACAAAATAAATATTAAAGTCTTAGATATAGATGGTAAGTCTCGGTTTCTTAATCATAAGCTAGTAACAAAATAAAGACTAAAAATAAAAAAAAAACGCTAACATGAATAATTAAAAAAAAACTAATTAAAAAAAGAAAACGAGGATTATTACTATATGACAAAAAGAATGGCCAAAAACTTATGAAGGAAGAGTTAGGAAATAAAATAAATTGAAAATGATTAAAACAATATTACAAATTTATAATAATTAAGAAAAAGAAAAGTTATCAAGATTAAAACTAATTAAAAAGAATAAATTAAAAAAGAAATAAGTTGAACAATAAATAAAATATCAAAAATTAAAATATTATTATATAAAATTTATAATGATTAATATGATAGTTTAGTCCCTACCAAGTAGATTTGGAAATGGAGATGATAGCTGACACCCTATAATTATTGATGATGATGATTATTATGAAATATGAACAATATGTTAACTAGGGGCTAGTTTCATAGTCTTAAAAGAAATCAATTTGTAAATATTTTAAATGAAAAAAATTAACATTGATAACTATACCATCAAAAAGATTGGAATTCAAAGAATTCGACCTACACTCACAAGGAATGGAGAAAGAGGCGAGGAAGAGGCATTGCTCCATGACACTTAGTTTATAGATTCACGGTCTTTGACCACATTTTTATTTTAATGTGAATGTTGTATAGTTTTAGGATTAACCTAAATTTCCTTCCAATTAAATTAAGCTAACCAAATGCAAATAACATTTTAAAAATATTCAATTTTTTTTTTTTGAAAAATTAATCTTTCAAATTTAATAATATTTATTTTTATATAATATTTATTATATTACATAATAAATATAATCTAAATAAGATATTAGATAATAATATAAATATAATAATAAATAATATATTAGATAATAAATATAATATAAATATAATAATGCATAATAATAAATATATAGTACAACTTT